>NDXA01000012.1:88336-228804 GCA_002105455.1 Hemisphaericaspora xylofermentans | reverse complement strand
GGACATACCGTGTTCTATGGAAAAATCACACTATAACAATTGATCAACTACTTATTAAAGTTCATTTTTATCTAACAACAAAGATCATATATATTCCTATTGCTAACGACCGTTTAACGAAACTTTTTTTATATATATCTACATTTTTGTTTTAATCGTTTTGTATTTTTATTAAGGGGATTTATTACTTATTACCACGACTTATCTGTTTACTACTACTATTGCTACCATCACGATTACACCGGGAAAGGGATATTCATATTACAGTTTTTTATACTACTCACTTGTTACTACTACTATCACAACCCTTATATATTTAACTCACGATTATGGCATTAACTGATAAAAGACCAGTCGCTTTGCCAGTTGATTATACTCCAGCTTCTCCTTCATTCAATCCAAATACCTTGTCTTTTGGTAAAAAAACTAGAAAAGAAAGTTTTGCTTTATCTCCAATCACCGAAAAATTATCAATTAAAGATGATGAAGAGGATGAACTCAAAGATGCAAAGGATTCTTTGTTTTCTCCAGATTCTAACAAAGATGAAAAGGAAGATCCTGTAATAGAAAAGGAGGAAGAAGAAGATGCAGAAGATCATGACATGGAAGAAGAAACTGCAGGATCGGTACTCTCAAGAAGTATGTCTCCAGACTCCTTAATGAATGATGATGATAATGAAGCCAGAAACGGCCTGACCCACGACAACAACCAGACACGTGAATCAACCCCACCAACAACAATCTCATCGCCAAGTTCTGAAGCTCTTCAAGCTACTGCAACTGCCACCAAAACGAAAAAACCAAAACCAATTTCTCGTGCTCCTATTGCTACCGGCATTTCCACCACTATTCCAGTCACAGGTGAAAAACCAAAACCAGAGCAAACAAACGACCAAGCTTTAGAAGATGACGTACTTTATGCAATCTTTGTTATTTTATACCAACATGATCCTTCTGGACAAGGTATGACCGTGAAGCAAATTTGTGATGTTTTAACTGAACAACATCCTCAAATGGCAAGTTTATCAACAAAGACTTCCAATCTTGTATCGGCAAAATTGAATGCATATGTCAAGAGAGTCGAAAAAGGTGACTTAAGCTTGAAGTACGCGATTTCAAGAGATTGGGCAGATGCTTCTCCAAAAAGAATGGTGTATGTATATAGAGGTATCTTAGCACCAGATTTCCATATTTATGCTAAGAAGTTGATGGAGGAGCAAGAACGCAAGAAGAAGGAACAAAAGCGAGACCAACAACAAGAGAATGAGTATGAGACTCAAGAGGTCGAGGATTCAAAATCTCCAGGTTCTCAAAGTCCAAAGTCTGGTATTAAAAAGCGAGCTGCAAGTATTATTAAGACAGAAAGATCATTTGACTACGACCTGTTGGAAGGTAGTAAAGAAGCTACTTTGGCAAAACCTAGAAGACTGACAATGTTTGATTTGGGAATTACTAGACTGACATTTTGGGATGGTCATATAGATAAAACAAATTGGTCTGTTCCTTATTTGTCAGCTCCAGTGACAGCATCACTTACAGAAAGTTCCTCTGTGATAGGCGTCACCACAGAAGATGAACAAAAAGATTCAACAGAAGAAGATGATCAAGACGGTAAAGAAACCTCCGATCTCGAACTCGATTTCGAAGTATTTGCCGATAGTGATGAGGACGAGGATATTATCGAAACCTTCAAAAAAAACAACAAGCGTTCGAAATCAATGTCATATTTGTCATACACCAAAAAATCCAAGTCTGGCGAACAACAGCAAGGGACCCCATTCTTGACTGCAGCAGCAGCAGCTCCTCGTGCGTCTCGTGCTCCAAGTTCTCATTCTCCAAATGCAGCCGCAGCCGCTGCTGCCTTGCATGCCGCTGCTTTAAAGGCCATTTCTGCCCCATCTTCAACATCAGCTGGTTCTAATAAGGTGACACGGGGTGATAAGAAATGGATAAAGGTGATTAGATCTGGGTTTATGACTCAGGATATCGGTACACCGGAAGAAATCAGTTTATCTGAATTAGATAAATTCTTTAATTAGACACATATACTTTTTAGACTTTTAATAAAACGTTCATAAATCTAGGGGGATCTTTAATTCATTAATTAGCATCTCGCGTAATCTTTTACATACTACTTAGAGACATATAATACTTAGTAAGTAAATTCGATATCTTGTTTTTAAAAGAAGCTCAAGTCAAATTAATATTAAACATAAATTTACATGTTAATTATTAAGGAAAGATTAGTGTTTGTTTATCTAAGACATATAATACTTTGGTCCATCTCCACCTTGAGGAACTGTCCAATTAATATCTTGATCAGGAACCTTAATATCGCAAGTCTTACAATGTATACAATTCTGAGAATTAATTTGGAACTTAACTCCCAATTTCTCATCGCAATCTTCAACATATTCATAAACACCTGCAGGACAAAATCTTTGTTCAACCCCTTTATATTTTGGCCAACTAATTTCGGCGTGCTTACGTTCATTTTGTTCTGGAATTCGCAAATGACATGGCTCATCTTCATCATGATAAGTACCAGTTCTGGATACAGAAGTCAAAATATCAAAAGTAAGTTCATTATCAGGTTTTGGATATTCAATAGGCTTGAATTTATCAGCAGGTTGTGTGAGTTCTGCATCAGTATGCTTGTGTCTCAATGTCCATGGTTCATGACCTTGAGTAATCATGGTGGTTAAACCAGAATGTGCCAATCCTCCAAGGAATCCTAATGGGGAATTAAAAGCTGGACGACAATTACGAACGGCATAAAGCTCTTTATAAGCCCAAGATTTTTCAAATTCTTCAGCATATGATTTCAAATCCAAAGGAACATATTCTTCATTAAACGTATCTTCATCAACAGGTTCCCATTCATTCTCGGCATATTTCCTAAAAATTTCTTCTGCAGCAACTAACCCACTCTTCATAGCAGTATGTGATCCTTTAATCTTTGGAACATTCATAAACCCAGCAGAACACCCTACTAAGATCCCACCTGGAAAATGCAACTTAGGGATCGATTGCCATCCACCTTCATTTAATGCTCTGGCAGCGTATGACACACATTTTCCACCACGAAAGGTATTGGCATAGAATGGATGAAGTTTCATTTTTTGAAATTCTTGATAGGGAGAGATATAGGGATTGGCATAATCTAATCCTACAACCAATCCCACTGCAACCAATCCGTCACCGAAATGATATTGAAATCCACCTCCATATTCAGCAGTGGAGAGTGGGTAACCCATAGTATGTGACACATAACCAGGTTTGAAGTTTTCTGGCTTAACTTCCCAAACTTCTTTAATCCCCAATCCATAAGTTTGTGGATCGGACTTTTCACGTAAGTTAAACTTTGAGATTGCAGACTTGGTTAAAGATCCATGACATCCTTCTGCTAAGACAGTCATACGAGCATGAAATTCCATCCCACGTTCAAATGAAGCTTTTGGACTGCCGTCTTTGGAAATTCCCAAATCATTAGTTGCAACACCTTTAATTGCATCTCCAGATTCATTATAAATTAATTCACTTACTGAAATTCCAGGATATAATTCTACACCAACTTCTTCAGCTTGTTCAGAAAGATATTTAACAATTTCATTCAAACTAACAATATAGTTCTTATTCTTATTGGCCAAACTTGGAGGTTCGGGTAACCAGAAATCGGCACCGCCCTTTGTTAAAAATCTCATACTATCCTTCGTCACTTTGGTTACCATATCTTTAGGTAAAGGTATGGTATGATCACCTTCTATTAATTCACTATCTGGGAATAATTCAAGAAATGCGCGTGGTTCAACAACTGCACCACTAACAATATGACTACCAAAATCACCTGCTTTTTCTAAGACGACGACACGTAATTCACCACTTCCTTTTTCGTTATCAAGCTGTTTCAATCTGATGGCAGTAGTGAGCCCAGCTGGACCTCCACCAACTATACAAACGTCAACAGTATCTACTGCACGTTCTTCATTGAGGATCTCGAGTTGTTCTGGGGTCAATTGGGCACGTCTGGTATATGTACTGTGAAACGTCCTTGTGAATTTTGTATTCGTAAGGAGGGGAGTGATTCTATGAGGGAGGGATGTGAATGTTGGTACTGGAGAGGATAGTTTGCAAAATTGTTTGGTTGATCTCACCAAAATTGTTGACCTACTAAGCATCTTTGAACCCGGATATTAGAGCAGAGTGCTTCTTCAAATGTAGATATGTCTATCAAAAGTAGCTCTTTTATAGTAGCAAAGAGTAAAGGAATCTGGCGATGGGGTACTGTGCTTTGAAAAATACGAAAAAAATTGGAACACTGAGTCACGTACAATAGTCCTGCATATTGTCCATCAAATCAAATTAATTAAATTAATCAGCTGTTTTATAGGTCATTGCGACTCTAAATGATAATATAATCAAACACTGCCTTATCCATTTAGGGGATATAGGTGACATCATATAGATAAACAGGGATCATGGCGATAAGATACGCCAACAATATTATTTCCATCCCATCGCCATCACATGTAAACTAAGGTCTTATCTTCGGGATTAAAAAAATTCGCTAAATTATAATTTTGACTCCGATCAAGTACAATTTTTCAGCCACTCACGCAGCTTTAGTGAAATCATAAAGCCAAAATAGGTGCAATCAATAATTCCATATGTAAAATTTATATAAAAATCTATATATAAAAGAGTGCTTATAAAAGATATCAAAATACTAAACTATTCGCAGTTATCCCTCTCTATTCCTTCTTCCCAATGATAAAGTAAAAGTTATATATACCACATCTTCTCTTCCTGGCCCCTACGAAACCCACATTGTTAAATCTCCATTCCCACCATTCTCAGTCTCCATTTCCTCCACCGCCACTAACCAATCATCATTAGAGTCCATAATCACAAAATCTCCATCTTCATCTCTATATTTCAATTTCTTCACCAATATATCCTCAGTTTCTCCAGTAGCCACCAACTTATTCAAAATCGTGGAATACAATTCGTTGAATCCAATACTTGATGCAACACTCAATCCATTAATTTCATTACCATTATAAATCAATTTAATATTAACATCAAATGATGACACTGCTGGTAAATGAGAATTATTGTTGTTAATACTGTTAACATATGTTGTGGCAGACGAACTTGATGAATACCTCTCTACTGATTTTCTTCCCATAGATCTCATCATTGAATAAGTTGACGAAGACGAATAATGCCTAGAACCTCCAGCACTTCCAACATTTGAACTAGACCCATTAGAGGCTCGATTGTCATAAGGAGCAATTGTGTAATCGTAGATAGCAGAATCATCAGAACCTTGACTGTCTCGTTGTCGGGAATTCGCCATAACTTCATGCATTTCATTGGTTTTAAGCGTACGTAAACATTGTTCCCATTGATTTCGCGATTCTTCAGTTGGATAACGGAGTGTAAACGATCCAGATTCTTTCTTACCACTCCATGATATGATAAGCAAATATCCTTGATTTGGTGATGATGTGATGTTGTATACCTCAGATATATATACTCTTCCCTTCAATTCTAATGGAGAATCACGAGAATTTAATGAGTCTATTAAATTGACAGTACTACTGGAAAATGAGTTTGTACCAGTCAGCTTCTTTCGAGCGAACTTGCTTCTCTTCTCCTTTTCCTTCTCACCAACTTCAATAAAGAAGAATATTATCTTTTCAAACAAATAGGCAACATATTCACGTTCATTATCAGCATCCTTTACTCCAACTTTGCAAAAATATAATAATTCACCTTGATTATCCAAATCAAACCCACGCCAATTTTGAACTCGAGTACGCAATTTATCTAAATATTGCTTGTTTTCGGCTCGACGCTGTGCCTCATTTACTTGATTAGCAACTTCTTTAATGGCATTTCTGGCAACTAAAAGTTCATTAAAGGCGGTCAGTTCTTCTGGCGACGAATACTTGATGAGTTCTTTTAGTAAAAGTGGGTATTTACACAATCTTTGAATTGGTTTTAAGATATATGCTTGTAATTCAAATCCTGGATCCAATAATGTTGAAGACTTCTTTAAATTTGCAGCTTCTCGTTGTATCAAGTCAATGGCAGTTAACTGACCAGTTGACCACAATTCATATGCTTTAAAGGGGCCAATTGAAGCATGAATGAAAACAGAACCAATACGTTGGTATTTAATAGGGACATTTATATTACATTCTAAGCCATTAAGGAAACGTCGTTGAAAATCAATGATTTCTGATAAGTTAGGGAAAAGGGTGTTAATTTGTTCTGAAGATAGCTGTTCAGCATCTTGAAGTTCTTTACGATATTGGATTAGTAATTCTAAATCTTGCACGTATTTACGTTCAGTGTCAATAATTTCTTTAAATACTTTAGCACGTTCATCAGTAGGCATAACTTCAACCTGAACTAATTGTTCGTCTTCCTCTGGAGTTGTTCTTTCGGAAACTGGACCATAATCATCTAATAATTTATTTATAACTTTGACAATTTTGATCAAATCCTCAGTATTATCTGAAAATACATTTGAAATTGTAAACATGAAATCATCATTAAAATCGACATTAGTTTTGACAGCAATTAAGAAATCATAAACAGATTTCTTACAAATTCTTAAATCATCACTTGCTACAACAGGTACCGGGGTTTCAATTGTAATCAAATAATTAAATAACAAACATAATGGTGCACCCATTTGAAATAACTTCCATAAATGTGTTGCAGGATCAACACTAACACTCGCAGGTAAAACTCCTGCAGTAAATGTAAATACATGATTTGAAGGATTCCCACCAGCTTTATTAGTACCGGAACCATTGGTCATTAAGGAGTGAATCGATCCTCTGTTTGATCCTGCTTCAACTGAGCCATTAGCAGTTGTGGCAATTCCATTCCCATTGACAATATTATATGTGGAAGGTGTTTCTTGGGAAAGTGCCAAAGCTTGTTGTTCAGCAAATTCTTCAGCTTGCTTATAAGCTTCATTGAGATATGGCCCCATTCCCTGAATTTTCTTTAATTTTATTTTTAGCAATTCACATTGATAATATAAATGATCTTTTGCGGAAGATTGTCTATTAAAATTGATATTTAAAGGTGTTGCACTCAGGGGCACTCTTGATATTGACGTCGAACTTGAATTCGTAGTGGAAGATATTGAAAGTGATCGGAAAGCGTGCAATTGGTCCATGGTGGTTGTTTATATGTGATCTAATAATATATAATATGATGTAAGTAAAAGTAATATTAACAGCACTAGTAACAGAATGGTAGTTGGAGGAAACTAGAAGTGGCAACAGCAAATGAGTGTAGGAATATATATAAGTGTATGGTATGATGTCAAAAAACTGATTGATGGATGATATAAGTAAGACTTACTTCAATCAACTGTGGTATAATATATTATATATAATATAAGTGGAAAGGGAATGGTGCTATAGGAGTACTACTACAACTACTAATAGTTAGTAATTTGTATCAAATTGAAAGTTGGTTGTAAAACTTGGTGGTGGTTAATTTTCTTTTTCGTTGTTTATGTTTTTTTTTTAATTTTGATTTTTTTTTGGCTTTTGGTTTCAAATTTTCTTTTTTTTTTCTTTTCTGCTTAGTTAACTAAGTCGTGTAGATTGACACAAATTTCTAATAAATTAAAAAAATTAAATTAGACGAGATCAAAATACTTACATAAAGGAATGTTTTTTTTTACTCCTATAAGTTAGTTAATTACTTGCGCATATTTAATTTATTTAATAAAGATATTTTCTTAGTAAGGGGCATGGATTTCACACAAGGTCTCAGATTATATTATAGGAGAACATGAAAATGATATTTTTAATGTACATACATATGAAAGAATGGAACAAAGGTCCAGTTAGTTGATCATGTGACTATTATTCTTCCCATTTAAAATTTATTAATGCTCATTGTTAATTAGTATACACATTAGTACTTTAACTTTCTCAGTGCTTGCAATCACTATTCTCAATCAAATAGAGCAATCAATTGTCTATGCATATCACAAAATCATCAACATTTGACACTTTTTGCCACAGAATTATACATTCCTGGAATCACCACGACCACCACCACCACTACTACTACTACAATTCATAAATAATACCAGTTAGATGCACATATATCTTACATTATACCCACTGTCTTATCTCTCATCTCTAATCATCTAGACGTCTGTCGCGTCTACCACGTAATCTATCCCTATCACCTCCCGAGCTTGATCCAACTCCTCCCGATTTCTTCATTACTGTCAATGTAGTACCATAGTCACTAGTGTAAACATAACCAGTTTTTGTTGGAAACCAAACCATATTTGCAAATGTCATTTGACCAGACATACTATTGGGGATTTCAAACATATTCTCCCCAGATTCACTTTCAAATACAATTGCATTCGACCCATTATCATAACTAACAATAAAATACGTTCCATCTTTGCTACAATCTATATGCGATATAGATTCATCTATTTCAGTTATCACTTTGGAATTAAGTAAAGTTGCACAATTCCAAAAACTAATCACTCCTTCACTTGACCCCACCACAAAATAATTACCTCGTGGCAGAGTTGCTATTCCTGTAGCTGATGAACGATGTCCTCTTAACGTAGTACGTAATTTTAATTCCACCTTGCCCTCTTCATCAATAAACTCATACACCGGTAAAGTTCCATCATGTAGTGCACAAATAAAGAATTTATGTTCATAATGAAACCATTGAACATCGTAAATATGTTCATGTAATTTCATCTCATAAATCAATTTATATCCACTTGTTTCAAACACATAAATCGTTGAATCGCGATCAGCAACAATCAATACTTCCCCGTCTCTACTATATCTCACCAATATCAACGAATTCAGTTTTGTCTTTATTGTTCTTTCCAATGTTCCACTATTCCCTCTCCAAATCTTAACACAATCATCTCTACCCGCAGTTGCAAATGTATATTCTGTCCTAGGGTCCCACGAAATACTCTCAACGGATTTATTATGCGCATCTTCAATGATTATCGGATCAAGTAAGGCGTCATACGAATGTTTCCAAATTCGAATTGATTTATCCGTTCGTGATAATGCTAATTTCGTTGCACATTGGTTAAAGGCCATGGTGATAATTTCAGTAGATGATGAAGTGTGTCCTGATATGGGTTTATCTCTATACACCACTGGTTGAAGACGTTTGAAGAAGTCTCGATTGGTCGATGCATTTGAAGGTGCCATATCTTTTAATCGAATTGAATGATTTGCGGGTAGTACGCGGTGATAGGGATGAAGGTTTGCTATTAAGTTCCTTTCTCTCTCCCGAAAGAAGCAAAGTGAAGTTTTTCATTCTCTCCTCCTTCTCGTTCTTTGTTTTCTTTTTTTCCGGTTGCGATGAAAATTTACGAATGAACGAAATCTCATAAATTGACACCAGTTCGACTTCAAATTAACAAAAACGGGTTCAATCAACAACTATACATTTAGATAGAACATCATACAAAAGTGAGAGAAAACTATGTCTGGAAGACCAAAATTACTCTCCCTCGATGCATTTGCCAAAACGGTCGAAGATGCTCGTATAAAAACTGCCTCAGGAGGTATTATCACTCTTTTGTGTATAGTGATTGCATTGGTACTCATTAGGAATGAATATATCGATTATACAACCTTAATCACTCGACCCGAATTAGTTGTCGATCGTGATATTAATAAACAATTAGATATCAATTTAGATATTTCATTCCTCAACTTACCTTGTCAAGCTGTTAGTATTGATATCTTGGATCAAACTGGTGACATGCAATTAGATATTATTCACTCAGGAGTACAAAAAATTAGATTGATTAAAGAAAATGGTGTTATTATTGACGAAAAATTAGATGAAATTCCAGAAATTAACAGTAATGTTCCCTTAAGTGAAGTTGCCAAGGGTTTACAAGAAGGTCAAGATCCAAAGACTTGTGGATCATGTTATGGTGCGCTTCCTCAAGATAAAACCCAATTTTGTTGTAATGATTGTGAAACCGTCCGTAGAGCATATGCTGAAAAATCATGGTCGTTTTACGACGGTGAGAATATTGAACAATGTGAAAGGGAAGGATATGTTAAAAAGATCAAAAAGAGAGTTGAAAAGAATGAAGGTTGTAGAATCAAAGGAACAACCAAGATTAGTCGAGTATCAGGGTCAATGGAATTTGCTCCCGGTTCGTTATTTACCAGTGATGGTAGACATGCTCATGATCTTTCTCTCTATTACAAATTTGGAGATAAGTTAAACTTTGATCATATCATTAATCATCTTTCCTTTGGAACCAACGGGCAGTCTACTCAATTAACCACCACAACCACTCATCCATTAGATGGTCATCAATTCTTACTTCATCAAAAATCCCATCTTGCTTCATATTATTTAAAGGTTGTAGCAACCAGATTCGAGTCCTTGACTAAGCAATCAGTTGACACTAATCAATTCAGTGCAATCACCCATGATAGACCATTGAAGGGGGGGAAAGATGAGGATCATCAACATACTATTCACGGTAGAGGTGGTGTTCCTGGTGTTGAGTTCCATTTTGATATTAGTCCATTAAAGATTATTAATCGTGAGGAATATGCCAAATCGTGGAGTGGGTTTGTGTTGGGATGTGTCAGTTCCATTGCCGGGGTGTTGATGGTTGGAACGTTAATTGATAGATCAGTTTTCGCTGCTCAACAGGCCATAAAGGGGAAGAAGGAGCTCTAGGGAATGGTCATATATACCTTTTAAAGTGATCGAAGAAAGGTAGGTATCTTGTAATTTTATCTTAAATACTTAAAATAGAAGTTTCTAATAGAACCCAAAATGTACTGTCTCTACTCATTATTCATTTTATTAATGTGTGATATTTACAGAAAATATGGTGAAGAGAAGGTTGGATCTATAGTACTTTGGTTATGATGCTTTATATATACACGATTAAACATCACTTAATAAATGTTCAAGTTCTTGATAATATTCTGATGGTAAAGTGTCCTTTAATTCTTCCTTGGTTAACCATTTATATTCGAATCCCTTTTCTTGTGCGACAAATGAACCTGATAATATATGTGATTTAATAAAGAATTCTTTCTTGTTTTCCTTTGTGTTATTTAATAAATGACATGGAGTTCTAGAAACATTGAAATAATTGATTTCTGTTCCACCAATCATATCTAATCCTTTTTTGGCAATTTCATGCAATCCAATAACTCGTCCATCTCCTTCAGTGACTGGTTCTTCTGCAAAATTTGGGAACTTCCATTCATTTCCGAACTTGGCAACTAAGTATAAAGTACGGCTCAATTGTCTTTCTAAACTTCTGAAATCTTTCTTACGATCAGCTTCAGTTATTCTATCATTTGGAATAATTTTTCTAGATAAATCAGTCAAACTAACCTTCCCATCCTTTTCAGGATCAAAATCCAAATCTCCTTCTTCTTTATAAGTCTTTGGTACTTTCAATGATTCTTTGAACCTTCTATCTCTACCTTGTCTAACTTCTGGTCTACCAGTAGGAAACTGAGCATTTGGAATATTTGCAACAGGACCAACATTTAAATCACGAAATTTTTGGAAAGATAAAGTACCAGGTTTAAAATAGAACCAACGAGGGAATGTCCACATTAATCTTCTCCATAATTCAGTTTGATATTTGTAGAATTGTTTTTCAAATACTGATTGATCTTGAGTAATTACTGGATTTCTTGATAATAATAATGTCAGCGAAAAAACCGGTTGTGATTGATGGGTCGAGTATGCCCTTATCATCGACCTGGATGCATTATTTACCCCTCTCATATTTGTTGTTTATAATTATTGAACTTGGGTTAGCCTGCAATATAGAGACTATAACCTATTTGATGGTTGATGTTTTTTTCAGATTGACAAATTTTTCAGGCCAGCGTAAATATGAGAATTTCTGTGTAAATATGATACCACTTAGATTTCCGGGTAAGTATAAAGTTTTGTTTGTTCCAATGAAAAAACATCAGCATACAACAAACTCACCAACAACAAAACAAAAAAAAGTTTTGCCTTTCCTTCTTCCCCCTTTTTATTTTAACCGTAACTTTCTTTTTGAACAACAGTTATAAGATTGTGTATAGCAAAAACAACCACTTAACTAATCAATCTATCATCTAAGCAACTAAGCAAACATCAATAGTCATTGCAAGTCGTGGTATTTATCATTATAAAAGTAACTATTTTCTACAAAAATCTTTCTTAACAGACGAAGCTTTTTCTGATTGTATTCGTTGTGTATCAAGCAAAAGGGTAATTAAAAGTTTAAGAAGAACGATATTATCAAACAAATTCATTGTGTTTTAGAAATAGGTAGAAATATCAAATCCAGTAAACCAATAATCTTGTTGTATTTAGAGTCGTAAAGTCATTCTTCTTATTTCAAAAATCAAAGCTCAAACATACCAATCCTAAGGTCGAACAGTAATAAGGTCAAGTACATTTTATTTCAAAAAGGTAGTTAGTGATTAAAATTTCTTTGTAAACCAAACCAAAAAAAAAAAAGAAAACAGTCAAAATTAATGAAAGTCATAATCATGTCATTAGAAGAATTTGAAAATATATTAAAGGAATTTCCATCTATGAAAGCTCCAGGAATTTCTGGATCTCGTATTAAAAGATTAACAGATCTTGCGTTTCAACTAGTTGGTCAGGAATCTAATTTAATTACAATCTTATATTCTAATTGTAAGGCAGTACCTGCTAGTCATAAATTAGGTACATTGTACGTGGTTGATTCTATTGTAAGAGGTTATACTGAAGAAGCTAAAAAGGAACATCAAGAAATCAATCAACTGGCTCCTGATGGAACATTTGCTGCTGCAGTATTTAAAATTACTGAATTGATCGAATCTTTAGTTGATGATGCGTTAGAATTACAAATTAGTACTTCTCAAAGAATTAAAACTAGTAAATTGATTGATATTTGGGAAAGAGCTGAAACCTTTCCACCGGAAATCCTTAAACGTATGAGGGAAAAACATTTCCCTACAACCACCCCTCCAGGTTCTCCTCCAAGGACTAAAGTTGAACCAGTTAAACCAGTTGAAGAGAAATCAACTAATGATTCGAATAGTATCTTATCCGCTCTTGCTTCTTTAGCTAAATCAAGTGGTTCAGATTCAAATACTCCTGCATCCCAACCGGCTAATCCTGTATCAAGCAATGATGCTAGTAACATATTAGCCCAATTGTCTGCTCTTAGTGGTACTGGTACATCTGCTCCAAGCTCAGTAAGTCCACCACCTACCACTGGTTCGATCAGCTCCTTACCTCCAAGTCTTCCAAAGCCTCCTCACCTTAACCAACCACATCAACAAGCTGCGCCACCTGCAAATGAGCAAGTTATCTTTAATATGTTGCAACAAATGCAAAATGATGCCGGTGTTGGCGCACCTCCAGCATCAGCTCCAGCTCAACAATTCGCCCCACAACCATCTATAAATGATTATGGTACAGGAAGACGTGGACGCCGTGATCAACAAAATGATAATGGATATGGTAGAAGAAATAGATCCAGATCGCCAAATCGTGGTGATATGCCTAGTAATCAATATGTAAGATCAAGATCACCTCCAAGAGGTCAAAACCAACCATATAATCACAATTTACCTCCAACGCCTCAAAGAATTCCTCAACACCAACAACAAAACTACCAACAGCAACAACACCATCAACAACAACAACACCAACAACACCATCATCAACAGCAACAGCAACCCGCCCAAGGTCCTTCCCACGGTATGGGACAAGAAATGAACATCCCTGGTACTCCACATTACCGTCCAAGAAACGTTGGGTTTGATCCTACATTACCTCAAGCCTCGCTTAAGGTCTTATCCAGAACATTGTTTATTGGTGGTGTCCCAAGAAATATGGACGAAAGAGCATTAGCTACAGTATTACGTCCATATGCGGAAGTTCAATCAGTCATTTTAAACAGTGAACGTAAACACGCGTTTATCAAGGTTTATTCTCGGAAAGAAGCTGAACAAGTAATAACTTCTTTCAATAAAGATAATGCGTTACCGTTACGTACTCGTTGGGGTGTTGGATTCGGACCTCGTGATTGTTGTAATTATCAACATGGTGTTTCCATTATTCCAATTCAAAGACTTACCGAAGCGGATAAATCCTGGATTGTGAATGCACAATGGGGAGGTACTGGTGGACAACCAATGCTGAGTGGAATGGTTATTGACGAACCAGATATTGAAATTGGATCTGGTATCAGTAGTAAAGCAATGTCGAGAAAGATGCCTACAAATTCGGCCAGAAATGGACCTAAATCAAATAGGCCAGGAGAATCTGAAGATGAATATGTGAAGACTACTTTGATTTCGCCGCTGGGAATGAGTCATGGTTCTATGCCAAATTTCCAAACATACCAACAATCATCGGTAAATCCATTACAAGGCTTGTTTGGTAACGCATCTCCACAAACCCAAAATCAACAACCTAATTTCCAACAACCAAATGTGCAATATCAGAATCAACCTGGTCAGATGCCTTCAGGATTACCACCTGTCCCACCAACTGGGTTTAATGATTTTTTGAGTAATATGCAACAACAGCAACAACAAGGAGCGGGTCAAGGTGGACAAGGTGCAAATCCTAATCTTGCTGCTTTGGCACAATTGATTCAACAACAGCAACAACAACCCCAATAATACGATTTGTGATTTTTCTTACAATTATATAATTGTTTATATATATTAGTTTATGTAGAATATTAATGTTATAAGTTTAGACCTCTGTTCTATTCTATTTTGCAAGTGTTTTAGACGTGTTTCATATCTTCCTAAGAAACGGATTTCGCAATCACTGCGAATTTACTTTACTATAAATTCCGAAGAAAAAAACGTCAAACTAAATAAACTTCATCAATCATAACAAATCTCAATAAAAAGGCATAAAAAGTACGGTAAATAATTATACAGGCCACAACCCAATGTTACGCAGTTCAGTCTTCAGTAGTGTTGGTCCCCGTAAAAAGGTTAATAAGAAGTCCAAGCGTTTACCGCTTCCGAGCTCATCTCCAAAACGAAACCTGAGTCCTCCACCAATATGTATCCCAAGTTCACCATCCAATGATTTGGGAGATGATGATGTAATTTTTGATAATAGTTCCCCCAAGAAAAGTTCTGTTATTTCTTCTAGCAAGACCTACAAAAAGAAGAGTAAGAAGCCTTACGTTCACAGTCCAGCCACTTCTACGTCCTCATCAAATCAAACATTGCAAGGAAATCCATTGGAAACTGACCTAGTGAACGCAGCAACCAAATTGGCCCAAATCACAGCGGAAGAAGTAGATTCAGATGAAGACTTTGGCATGCTCGACCCAGAACATATCAAAAATAATTATATGGATATTCTTCTGACCAGAAAGATTCAAGAGATTGAAAAGAATGCCAAAATATCACACAAAAAACAAGAAGAGGAAGTGGCGCGTGTTTTACCTAATTTAGATAATTACGGGGTGGGAACTACGTCCAATATTACATCCAATAGAAGTTCTAAGAACATTCTTCATTCATTAGAATTGGATAAGCAATCAAAGATTGAACCTACGCGTAAGAAATTCAAAAAATATTTGATTCCAAAGCCAATAACTTCTCATAAAGAATTACTTGAACGTGCAGAAAAACATTTCAAGATAATACCGAAAATACTTAATGGGAAGGTCGCAGCATCGTCATACTATCACCAAGCAAGAGATCAGCGGTTGAAATCTAAGAGAGAAGTTATGGGTGCAGATGAGAACTGGCAAATAAATTGGGAAAGATATTATGCAGGTTACTATGGATTCAAACGTCAATCGATAATTGGGGGTCATATTGCCAAGAAGTTCAACGAGCAGTTATTACAAAGTGGAAGTGATACTCTTGTATATTGGACTCTACCTAAATTTTGTACATATGTTTTAGCAAATGAAGTGATTATTCGAATGGTGATGGAAGATAGAAAAAACCTGCATTATAGACATGAAGATGTCGAAGAGAGCAAACTTAGAGAAGAAGCTGAACAGATCATGAAAGAAACCGTGGAGTATGGTTCTATTGTTGAAGATTCTCAGGACGTTGAAAATGATCTTGAATTTCCCGATGATGACCAAATGAATGAGAAGCAAAAGAAGAAACTGATGAAAAGAACTCACACTGAAGTTATTGAAAGTGAAACCAGCGGCAAAAGTAAAGATGCACTTTTAGATCTTATCTATAGGACTTGAATGTTGCAACGAATGTAGATAGATAGTTAAATAATTTATAGAATGAACACTTTATTGATTTAAAAGAATTGTTGATTGGAATGCTTTTTTTTAAACACCTCAATTAAAATTATGACTCCTTCGCTATAATTTAACTATTGGTATAATAATATTAACGTTATTAAATAACATCGCTTTGTAATTTTGCTCACTCATTGACTCACTTGTTCACTCCATCTGAAAAATTTCAATTGGATTGGAGATATAAATTAATTACATAATTTATATGAACATTTGATCTTTCAATCACAAAGGAAGGTCAATTCTACAACGTTGTTGCTTTTTTTTATATATAATAACCACAATTCCCTTGATTCAATTAAACAAGCTAAAGTCGGCTATAAAACCGACATTTAATTATATCCAAACTTCACTATTTTGTTCTTCTTCAAGAATGTTTACAGATATAGTATTTGCGAAAGATATATCTGCTACGGCCATCACAGGTAAAGATGCATGGAATAGACCAACCCCACAACCAATTACAATTTCAGTGGATTTACGAACCGATTTTCACCAAGCTTCTATAACTGATAATTTAAAATATTCTTTAAATTATGCTGTTATTACGAGAAATATCACTGAATTCATGAAAGCTAACGAACATCGGAATTTTAAATCCTTGGGAAGTATAGCTGAAGCGGTTGGTGAAATTTCTTTAGATGAAAAGAAGGGTGGAGGTCAGGCTGTTGAAGTCGTTATCAAGAGTAACAAGTCGGAGATTAGGGCTGATAGTGTTGAGTACCGTTTACAAAGAAACACGTTGAACAAAGTCAACAGCTTGGATGTTTTCAAAGTTAATAAATTAAGACTTTTAACAATCATTGGTGTCTTCACATTTGAACGATTACAGAAGCAAATCGTTGATATTGATTTAGAATTTCAAATTAATGATAATTCCAATCTATTCTTTCATAAAATTATTAATGATATTGTAACATATGTGGAAGCATCTAATTTCAAGACTGTAGAGGCGTTAGTATCAAAAATTGGTCAATTGACATTTCAAAACTATGATAAAGGGATTGAATCTATAAAAGCAACAGTCACAAAGCCAAATGCATTTAGTCACATTGAAGGAGTTGGTGTTTCATCATATATGACACTTGACAGCTTTAAAGATGCCAAACCATTAACGTTCACTGAAAATATTAACTCGTCATTCAATATGCCAGTTGAAATTCAGACTCCTGCTACTTATGAAGGATCTCACACTGCTTTTATTGCGTTTGGTTCAAACACTGGAAATCAAGTTGAAAATATTCAGAGAGCCCTTGATTTAATGGAATCGTATGATATTAAAATCGAATCAACATCCTCATTATATATTTCCAAACCAATGTATTTCCTTGACCAAGCTGATTTCTATAATGGTGTTGTTAAAGTCAATTTCAATGATATTTCTCCAAATGAATTACTTTTCAAATTAAAAGAAATCGAATACCACCACATCAAACGTGTGAAGGATTTTGACAACGGTCCAAGATCGATTGATTTGGATATTATTTTATATGATGATATCGAAATGAATGAGCCAGATTTGGTCATTCCTCATAAATCTTTATTAGAGCGTACATTTGTATTGCAACCACTATGTGAATTATTACCTCCAGATCAAACACATCCAATCAGTGCAGAGCCATTTCATAATCATTTACAACAACTTCTTGCAAATTCTCCTGATTCAAACGTCCAAGAATCTTCTCAATTATTACAAATTATTCCAGTTCCTAGAATTAAAGATAGTGAAAATTTGCTCAAATTTGATCAAATTACTAATAAACATCAAACTTTAATCATGGGTATCTTGAATATGACCCCGGATTCTTTTAGTGATGGGGGGAAATATTTCAACCAATCTATAGATGCCACTCTTGCTAATGCAGAAAAGTTGGTAGAGCAAGGTGCTCATATTATTGATATTGGGGGTGTTTCCACTCGTCCCGGAAGTATCGAACCAACAGAGGAAGAAGAAATTCGCAGAGTTTTACACATCACAAAAGCAATTAGAGCCAGTTCAAATTCAAATCTTTCGAATGTCCTCATTTCAATTGATACTTATAGATCCAATGTTGCTGAACAATGTCTTGAAGCAGGTGCGGATATGATCAATGATATATCGATGGGGAAGTTCGATGAGAGAATGTTTGAAGTGGTGGCCAAATACGGCTGTCCGTATATCATGAATCATACTCGTGGGACCCCTGAGACTATGTCAAAATTAACCAAATATGAATCTAACACTAATGATGATATTATTGAGTATGTTATAGATCCAATAGCAGGACATCAAGAATTGGCATTGAAACCGGAGACAAAGAATTTATTGAATGGCGTGTCTCGTGAATTAGCAATACAAATGTTCAAAGCTTTCAGTAAAGGTGTTAGGAAATGGCAAATTATTGTTGACCCTGGCGTGGGATTTGCAAAGAATGTGGAACAAAATTTGGCCTTGATACGTCATGCTTCATACTTTAAGAAATATTCCATACAGGTAAATGAAAGAGTTAGCGATACATTTGTGAAGCATAGGTACTTGAGCTTTAATGGGATGTCAGTGTTGGTTGGAACTTCCAGAAAGAGATTTTTGGGATCTATAACTGGACAAGATGTGCCTTCTGAACGTGTCTTTGGCACTGGTGCAACTGTTTCTTCTTGTATTGAACAGAATGCTGATATAATAAGAGTTCATGATGTCAAAGAAATGAAGGATGTCGTCCTCACAAGTGATGCTATTTATAGAGACATTATAAAACCTTAGCATTTCTATTAGCTATTATTTATTGTAATTGATGATTGTATAAACTTATAAAAAATTGCTGAAATTATTAACCCAATTTCATGATATAGTTTCTCGTGAAGTATGTACAGTAACAGCCCTATTGTCCGAATTCAATTTACTTTGAATTTCGTTTTGAAAATTTCTTCATTTTATTACTAATACTCCTATTCCAAACCACGCCACCCATGATCGGTCTATGAAATCCATACACATCATGAATTTCATCATCGGTGGCCCAACTACCATCGGATGAATTCTTCAAAGTGTTCCTTTCTTCCTCTGTCATTTCGGTAGACATGATACGTTTCTTCTTAAGCTTTTCTCTCTGTTTCGACACAAACTCACGACAGTTATTAATCTCATCTTGGGAAAGAGATCCAAATCCATATCCTCCTATTTTCTTAAAGCAAAGATCAACTAGCCCATTAATATCAATTAATTTCTTGGGGAAGTTTTGCAAATACTGAAATAATTCAATTTGTTCTGTTTCTGCACCGCCAGAATTATTTTTAGTTTCTTGAAAATCAGGACTGTCTAGGCACAATTTTAGAATCGTTAATGAGAATCGAAATATGGTTTTGGATCCTTCACACCATAATATATCCCAGACTCTTAATGTAGATTCTGTAGGTAATATCCCTACAAATAACGACATGAACCATGATGAGGTTACTAATGTGACCGGAGGTAATCTACTTAGTATTTTATCCTTGGATAGTTTCTCGCCTTCAAAAGATTTACCTAATATCGACCACAACTGGGGAATATACTCTTTAACACAAAGCATCAATACACCTTGATCAGTGTGTACACCTTCTAGATTTTGTGAATGAACATTGGGAATGATACGTTCAGTTAAGATGACCAACATCCAAAATGCCCTTTCTTCTGACATGAATAAAAGTAAAAGCCCAGAAAGGAAATTTAAGGATTGACAATATCCTATCTGTGGTTGATGATATGAGAATGCAACTAAAACACGGCGTAAAGATTTGATCAATTGTGGCTCTTCCCTTTCGTCGGTTGATATATTGTTAATTGTACCATCTGGAAGGATTGCTGAGTTGAAATAAATATTATCCGGAAATGTTCGGTTTAAATCTCTTTCAATAACTTCAGTATTCTTATTACTGATATTTCTAGTATCGTCCACTATTTTATTATAAACACCAATATTTTTATTTAGTTTGTCATAGCCACCAGCATAGAAAAACCAGGCGTTTCCTCTCCATTCAGGAGGTATACCTCTTCGAATCATCTTTTTCACTTTATCTGATTTGGGTGGGAAGCGAGTAGGTATTGGATCTCTTTTCAGAACTTGTAATCCATGACTTTTCA
Organism: Hemisphaericaspora xylofermentans; assembly: GCA_002105455.1. Lineage (NCBI taxonomy): Eukaryota > Fungi > Ascomycota > Pichiomycetes > Serinales > Debaryomycetaceae > Hemisphaericaspora > Hemisphaericaspora xylofermentans. The sequence goes on along the minus strand of NDXA01000012.1, from coordinate 208,366 downwards.
TTAACATATCCCATTTCTTTTTATGACGAGTACTATAATCGGAATAATCTCTAAACCATTCATTGTAAGTATCTAATGGGATTTCGTTCACATTGGAAGTCTTTTTAAACCCATATCTATCAAACTGAGAATTTAAAACTTCAGTTTCGTTTCGAGTTGTTGTCCTCATCACATAATCTTGCCTCACTTCCTTATCGGATATCTTGGATGTTTGCTGTGAAGCAATGATATTCGAATATTCTGGGGTATGATCTGAAGAATCAAGGTCCTCAAAACTCTTCATAACCTGTGAAAAAACAAGGTCATTAACCTCTTCCGATATAGTACTTGAACCATCTCCTTCCACAGGTGACTCCAAACCATATATGTCCAACAATGAATAATTATGTGAATATGCCGAATCGTTTCTTTGATGCCCTGGAGTGTATGTAGACAGATCTATGTTCGCGGGAGCGAGTAGGGTGGGACTTGGAATCTCTGGTGTGGCATTGGGTTCTGGATTGTTGTTGGCCATTATATAATTGGGTTTGTGGATTCTCTTGCCTTGTCTTGCTTCTTTGATTTTTATGTATGGTAGAATAAGACTTACAGTGATATCATCTATAGTAAACAAGCTATTAAAACGTATTAGCTATATCTCAAGGTAAATAATTTGTAGAAGTTGGCAATAGTGTGTTCTCCACATTCAAAAGTACTATGTGATACTTCCTCATCATCCTTAATTATGTTACACAGCGGTTAAGCTGTTCAAATTTACGACATTTAGCAATGTCGCGTTTCACTTTCGCTGTGTCGTTTTAAATGTCGGTGCGTCGTAACTGAACCACTACTCTCCGACACAATTTGATAGCAATTCATTGACCTGGGGGGTAGATATAGGTAGCCAATGCTTCGAAATGTAGATGTAAGAAAAGACTAAGATTGGGTACCTCTACTCTTTTAGTCAGTGAATCTCACAAAAGCACGAGTTTGGAAATATTTTGGTTTGTGGGTTTTAAAGTTCTTCATTGTCGTATTTTTTTATGGTTATTGCTGCAAAAAGCTGCAAATTTCTTGATAGACATAATAAAGTAACCAATTACACGAAATTATTAAACTCCGTGGATTGCTGGCACTGAGATATTAATCCATACATCTAAACTTGCTTTATACAATCTTATCTTCTGGTACAAAATAAATCATTAACAAGACAATCATTCAAAGAATTGAACGTAGATAGTTGTTACACGCTTTACACAGCATTGTGCATTGGATTCAAGCAATTCTGTAGTCTCTGTATTATGCAAACTAAACTAGCTTATGTTGTTTATGTTTTGATAGATCATCTTTTGGCACATTTTGAAGCAGGGAAAGAGTTGCTGCCAATCAAACAAGTAGCCCTTTCATTCCTAAGTTGTTCGCTGGCTAACTAATAATCTGTGATTGACAAAATCGTGGTTTTCGAATGGTAAGATTTGAGCTTTCGCAACACCCCTCACATTAATGTAGGACCACAAAAATGCTGGGATAATTTGATGTAGTTTTACAATAGCAGGAATAATCTTCAAAATATTTGTCATCGAAATCATGTTCTTATCCATAATCTTTTCCATTAGAAAAAAAATAGAAACGATTGAAGCAGTAACCACAACTGTCTTTTTCTGTGGTCCGTATAGAGTAATGTAATAGCTTTAAATACAATACAGGACAATTGATTGCTGGCTGTATGAATTCCTTGCCAATATCACTAGCGTAACTGGAGAAGCAGCTTGAATAAACACAGTAGCTTTTGGGCGAAAGGGTTGCTTTCAGGACGTGGTAGACTAATATTAATAGACTCACGAACCACATTTAGTGAAAGAAAATGTCATCCGGAACCGGAGATATGATCTATCTCCCGTTTACTGATTCCAGAGTGATTTACGATAATTTAAGTAAAACAATTTTCCATAAAAACTCAAAGAATTGAAGACAAACAGATTTGGCATCCATAGGTGATAAGTCAATTGTTCATTCTACTCGGACCTTACAAATCCCGTGTAATTACATCAAGTAGGGAAATGGGTAAGCACTTCTGTCATGAATACAAAATGATTGCAAATTATGTCGCGGTTGTCAAATCTAGCAAATAAACGACATTCACGTGAGGCTAAATATGCGACATTTGTATCTATTTTCTTTTTGATTTCTTTTAGTTCAATTTAATTAACGATTAATTATATGGAGTGACTTGAACATGCGTTCTTCTAATCATAAATTCTTGGTATTTGCAAAGAAAGGAGAAAAGTTCTTATAAGAAAGCAAATGTGAATATAGTGTTTGACAAGAGAGAATATTTTAGTATATATTTTATTAACAAACTATTATTGAAGAATGTACTGGAGGAGGTCAGGTGTCAAAGCCAGAACCTATGCATCATGTCAAGAAATAGAATTAAACCAGGGATTATTAATAAGTCACGATTTGGCAAAATCCGTCAGGTACGTTCAAGAAGCCAAATATCAACAAATGTGTCACGAGGGTATTACTCCCATGCTTAATACCAATGTTGGCCTACTATTTGAAAAATTCACTGATCCTTTACCCATAGTTGCACAATCATGGAAAGAATTTACTGAGGTGAGTTTAAAGGGGTCCTTTTCTTATAGCATTGTGTCTATTATTTATTCTATTGCCGTACTGGCAGTTATTATCATATTCTTGACATTATTTGTCTTGACCAACTATACCATTAAGCCTTCCGTTTTGTTAAAAGCATCCACATTATTATCATCAGTGTATATAGTGGTAGTGGTGATTAAATCGATTACAAATCTACATACTCAACAACTAAATGGGTATCTAAGTGGAACAGAATTAATCCACGACGTTAATACAAATCTCGCAATCAACATATTGGATTTAATAATTGTCTTGCTACTCCAGATTAATCAGGTGCAGGTCATCATGAGAATATTTCTGAGACAGAAAGATAAACGTCTAACATTCTTTGTTGGAGTTATTGCTGCAATAACATCGCAAACAATTTGGGGAGTTGCTCAATTTCATAGATTTTCAGAAGATGATGAAGCAGGTGATATCTTACCTGCCTTCATTTATTTAGTTAGAATTGCAATGGGTTTATGTTACGCCGCAATATTAACTGTTTATTTCATAAGCAAAATTCAGGACATTTTAGCAAATAGACATATCTGGTTGTTAACATTTTTAACATTCATATTGATTTATAGTCCTGTTGCATTTTTTATTACAGATGTTGCGAACGCATTTGTTTTTGAATTATCGGATATATTTTCGATTGTGACATATGTTATTTGTGTGGTTATTCCATGGGAATGGTGTAATAAATTTAACTTAATTATGAAAACTAGAGAAAAGGAAGGTGTTTTGGGAAGACGTTTCTATGAAGATGAAGTGTATGAATTAGATAGATTTGAGTTATTTGTTGAAGAATTGGTACACGACGAAAACGATGGTCAACCTCGAGATAATACTGATGACGAAAACCACCCCAACATTACCGCAAGCACATCTAGTACTAGTGGCTTAAAAAAAGATAATATGACAACAAATGTTGTCAGGAAAACAATGCCCGATGACGATGATGATGATACACCTCCCTCTGGAGCTGCAGTACTACTTCTGGCCCTTCAAAGATCCAAAGCAGCTTTCTTGACATTAACCGATAATATTATTGCAGCTGGGTTTGCTATTCCTAGATCAGTCAGCGCGTCGACTCAATCTATAACCAATAGAATTAGAGATGCACAAATGGGAGAACTCGTCCCTCGTATTAGCGCCAGCAGGTTTGAACCTAATCAATGTGGACCTGCAAATTTTGATGCTCCTACTGGCAATGGCTCAGCAGTGGAGGGAAATGTTACATCGCTGAGTACAAATGGTAGAAGTAGAAGGAATGTTTATGTGTATTCCAGAAAAGAAGTGGTTATAGACGTTCCTGATGATGATAATTAAAGCGTGTATTATTAATATATGTACAAGTATTTATTTATTGATCCTTTTCAATGTTCTCATTTTGATCTGATTTGTCTCCTGCTAGTTCTTGCTCTTCATGGCCCAGTTCAACGATCTTTTCGTGTCCTCTTTTTGCGATTTCAAGACATTTTTCTTCATACCCAGGAATATGGACATATTCTACGCCATGATCCTTCAACTTTTTATATGAAGTATTATTCTTCACAAACACATCAGGTTCAACAACACCGACAAAACAAGTCTTGATCCCAGTTTCCAATATCCGATCAACACAAGGTAAATTACCACTCAACCGCAAAGAGCACGGCTCCATAGTTGTATAAATTTCAGTTCCTCTTGGTACCTCTCTCTTACCATTCTTCTCAAACCACTTCTCCAATGCACACTGTTCGGCATGGGTATTCCCTTCCAATTCCCGGGAGTGTCCAGTCGAAATAACTTCACCTTGGCTAACCAATACTGCACCAACATTAAACTGAGTCTGAGTTTCACCACACTTCTCTGCTTCCTCAATCGCTCTTTCCATAAATTTTCTCAGCGCTTCTAATGCCCACTCAGGATATTCAGTCTTATATGACCAAACGCCATCACTAGCCTCATATTTATATGCATGCAACCAGAGATCTAAATCATTGGGACCAGGATCGGAATAGAGAGGTAATCCAGTCACGGGACATTCTTCATCAGTTATCAATTCTCCGTCTTCTTGAGGATGGGCCCAACTTGACGACGCGCGATCTTTACCTATACGATCGAGATTGATCATAACAGTTTCAAAATCGGCTTGACCATCTTTGCCTAGATTTGGACCCCATACGAATTCGTTAGAATAGATGGGATCATTGGCTATTGGATATCCAAGATATTGGAGATGTACTCTAATTTGATGTGTACGACCAGTAAGGGGGTGACATTTGATAATAGAAGTGTTGGAGATTGGATCATATGAGACCCGTCTAAATTCTGTTGACGATTCTTTGCCATTAGTTTCATCAACGACGTTGAGACCAAGCTTTTTAGAAAGGGTGTTGAGGGGTTTATCAACAGTAATTGGATCAAGTGGGAATTCCCCAATCACTTTCGCAATATACTCTTTGTAGACATTACGTTCTCTAATCTTTTGAACAATTTTATCTGCTCCCTTCGATGTTTTCCCTAAAAACATAAGACCTGAAGTGAGACGATCTAATCGATTACACGGGTGCACGATTTTTCCAAATTCATGCTCAAAAATTTTAGTAATTGTATTATATCGATACCTACCTGTTGGATGCACAGGAATTCCACTAGGTTTATCAATAGCGACAATTTCATCATCCTCATATACAATCTTGATCTCTCGTGATGTTACTGGAGGCTCACGTCTATAACTTCGATGACTAATCAAATCTCCATTTCGAACTATGGAATCTAAATTTGCGGGCTTTTTATTTAGACTTACTTGACCTTCTTCAATTGCTTTTTTGTACAGTTCAGGGGATCTATCACGGAATTCACTAACAAAGATATCCAATAAATTACGATCTCTCCAACGTAACTTACAATAGGTCAAATACGTGAAATAATATGGATGAACACGACGCAATCTCCCATCGACAATGTATCGTGCACCTTCAGCTTCTTCTTCCTCAATAGTTTTTCCTTGTTTTATTGACTTGTCTGCTGCATTTTCACCTCCTAATTGGTCGTAAGCTGTAATTCTCGACTTGTCAACGCTTTGAATTTTCATGCGGAATCCTTGGGCATCACGGAGTTTTCCAGTATTTCTCCCTGACGAAGGAGTGGGTGATAATGAAGTAGATGCCGCACGCTTGATGCCTTTATTAATCGTATCACTTGACATCTGTACCAATTTAACTAAGCTTACGCCAAGTGCCATTCAAATATTGTGTTTAATTCGTGCCTTTCTGTTCAGTATAAGAAAGATGGGATTTCAATTTTATCGACGGAAAATATTTCCCCTTTGGGATGAGATTACTTTTGATATAAACTAATTTACCAGCGAACATGAAGTACAACCTATTTACTCTATAAAAGACCTTGTCTTTTCAAATCTAAATAATCCTTCTCGGTCATAACATTCCCACCCTCATCTTCTACTTCTACTGCATTCTCCAATTCCCCAAGTTTGGTTCTCTTTTCCTTCTTTAGGCGCACCCACAATTGTTTTGCCTCAGCAATCGAAACAATGTTCCTAAATAAACCAAGGTATTCCTCATCTACGCCCAAACATTTTAACCCATATTGATGTTTAATCCCATTGAAATGTTTGATAAATGGCAGTTTTCCTTTATATGTCACATTCCCACATATTTCACAGTTGTAACTCTTATGCAATCCTTGGAGTTTATACAACCAGAATGGAATTGGTGTTCCATCAGGTCCTAGTGGTAGATTCTTAAACCCTTCATATTGCTCCTCGTTTTCTGAATTGCTGTCGGATAAGTCAGAATTGTCACTTATGCAAGTATAATCGGATTCAATTTCTTCTAACTCTTTACGATCAAGCATTAGTTCTCTTTCTGAACAATTAGCAAGCTTCTCTTCGTGGGCTCGTGTGCGATCGAGATCTTCCTTGAGGGCAGAAACTAGTTTTTTTGTAAAGAATTCGTCCCAGGCAGAAGAATGTTGATTTGTTGGTTTTTGCAATCTTGCAAGATTCGATTTATGTTTCTTACCATTGAGATGGCCATTATAAACAGTTTTCTTTGCAAAGAGTCTGTTACACGCCTGACAGAAGACCTCTCCTTTTTCATTTTCTTTAGTCGTATCTGATAGCGTCGTTTCAAATTCCTTTTTCCAATCAGTGCAAATGGCATCAGAGTCGATCAAGGGATGTAGTAACTTCCACGACTTTAATAATACTTCAGAGAGATCCTTAATATAATTTGCATATGCGTTGTCTTTGTTGTTGGTTTCGAAATTTTGAAAAGTATGCAAATATTGAATGTAAGATATTGGTTCATTTGCAATATTTAAATTATATTGTTGATATACTGATGATAAGTTAACATATCCATCTGCGATCATCGAAGAATTCAAATAGGAAGCTACAGAACTGAGTACATGCCTCCTCTTTGTCATCTCCATTTCTTTCCCATTCGTTTTATTTACCTTTACTTTAAAATCATTAGAAGGGTGCGTATCTTTATGAACCATGGCACTTGAATAGCTACTATATACCTTTCTCATATTTTGAGAAGGTTCATCCGAATAATGACTCTGGGAGACATTTTCGATCATTTCATCAAACTTGGAAAAATCATTAGGACCCTTTTCTTTCAATTTTGATAATTCTTGAAGAAACAATTCCTTCTCCGACTCAATACACAATTGTAATGATTTACAATTCTTTTCGTACGTATCTATAAACGTTCTTAATTCCCATTGCTGTAGTAAGGATAAACGTAAGGTTTGTCTTCTTTTTGGTTTTAGTTTACTGATTATGTCATATTTCGGACGGAGCGATGAAGGTAACAAATGTGGATTTCTTTCAAATCTTTTAGTTAATGACTCCTCAATGATATTGAGTTCTTCTAACGCTTCTCGTTGAGTTTCTATAAACCCGGCCATTGTCTTGTTACTCCGATATTCTGCTCTTATAGTGTCAATAGAAATGATGGGGTGTGGTTTAAATGTCGAACTTGCAAGGTCGTCTTGCAACATAAATAAATGTTGATTTTTTGATGTTCTCATCAACTTCATCGTCATCACCAAACAATGTCCCATATCACCAGATCAAAATAATAATTTCATTACCTTACACAACTATTAAATCATATTGATAGACTACAATGTCAATCCCTATTTACTTGTTCACGTACAACACAAATAAACAAACATTACCACCAGAAGCATTCATCAACCAAATTCTTCCAACTTTTCCAGAGCAACTTCAAGACCTATACATATTTGGTCTCCAAGAACTTTGCCCCACTCTCACAGGGTGTTTCCGGAACTTATCCAACCAACATCTCATAGATTATGACTTTTTTTTCCTTCAAGCCCTTACTCAGAAATACGGTTCCTCTGCTCGCTTCCGCACGATCGCAATGCACCATCTTGGTGCTACTGGAATGGTAATTATCAGTCCGTATGCATCTAAATTCCCTCATGTGAGCCTTGCGCAAGCCGGTTGTGGATATGGGAATTCGTCACTCAAAGGAGGAGTAGGAGCTCGAATAGGTTATGCACCCCATGGACAACAATTGGGAGGGGGTGCGTGTGAAAGCGAGATTTCAGTAGCAGTGGTACATTTGTCGGCATATGAAGGTGAAGCATATTATCAGACACGGAATAGTGATATGTTGACCATTATGCGTGCGATGGACTTTGGGGATGGATATGGCTTGATAAAACCTCGTACACATGTTTTTGTACTTGGAGATTTGAATTATCGCACGAGAGTAGTGGATGATGATGATAGGTTGAAATTAGTTAGTTTAAGTGATCATTCGAATAATGGTAATGCTAGAGAAACGGCTTACGAGTTGAACCTGAGGTTGGACGAGTTAACGAATGGAATGAGGAAAGGTGATATGTTTCTAGGGTTCAAGGAAGCAAGAATTGAGTTCCAACCTACTTATAAGTATATTTTGAACACCGGAATTTATAATCCCAAACGATTTCCCCTGTGGTGTGATCGTATTTTGTATCAATCAACTTACGAAAGGTCTGAAACCATTCGAAAGTCTACAAATACGGAAACCGAAACTAAGGATCTATTAGTTCCACGAGTATCGAAATACAACTTTATTGAGACGCTTATGGGATCAGATCACAGACCGGTATACTTATGGATAACTATTCCCGCATTCCCACCCGAACCTATCGTATCTTCAGCAGGATATTTACAAATTCTAGGAGAAGAGTCAATTGAAAATCTAGCAGAAGAAAGAGAAGGTGAGTTGTTTGATGTTAGAAGTACGTTATTGAGTGGTCCTACGCTGATATATTTGAAACCCACAAAATATGATTTTTTAATTCAGAGTATTATTAGACCAACTAGTGATTATATCATTGGTTATGGTTTATGGTTTAGCACAACACCTACTGGTAGGTTGACTTTGTTGGGATTGATTCTTGTCTTGTGGTTTTTAAAAATTTGGTATTAACCAGCAGGGTACATTTCAAATAAAATGTATGTGAAATCCGTTCTCCACCTTAGTGGTTAAGGATAAATATTATATAAATATGCCTACTTTCTTTCTTTTTTATGAATAACTTCATGTTAATACAATAATAAATCATATACAGAAATAATAACTAAATAATACCTATAAAAAAAGGTGTGTGGACCCAAATATAATAGCTCGTTGGAAACTCAAGAATCAAATTGGAGAATTAAAGAATTAAAGGGGGGATTTTTCATTAATCTATATGGCAGACAATTAAGTCATCATGAAAATATCACCCTGCACCTTCATTGACAATTGATTATTCATCATCAACCAAAGCAAAGGGGGAATGCAACAACAACAACTTCGAAATAAATTTTTTGTTCTTCTAAATCTTTTCACCCTCCCACTCTTGACATGTTTTAAAACGGAAAAATCAAACTTAAGCGGTACATTCCTTAGAAATGTGACCAGACTTACCACAGTTGTAACAAGTCTTTGAACCATAGTTTGAACCACCAGCAGAGGAGTTACATTCCTTAGATATGTGACCAGTCTTACCGCAAGCATAACACTTAACCGTACTGGCTTGACAGTCTCTAGCAAAATGGTTTGGACCACCACACTTGTAACAAGTGGTGCCAGCAGTTCTAGAAGAACCAAAAGTCTTTCTGGCTGGTCTAGAAGAACCAGAAGAAGGAGCAGAATCACAGTTCTTAGAAATGTGACCAAATTGACCACAGTTGTAACACTTGGTACCTTGAGCTTGGTTAGGACATTCAGATTGAACATGACCAACATCACCACAAGAGTAACATTGCTTGGAGGTTGGTTGTTTTGGTTCTGGACAGTCACCAGATTCATGACCTGGTTGGTGACAGTTGTAACATAATCTATCTTCTTGTTGGCATTCATCAGCTAAGTGACCAACTTCACCACATTTGTAACAAGTTCTTGGAAAAACAGCAGCCATCTTCTCTATCTCTTAGATCGATCTTCTCTCTTTAATATCTACTACGACAACTAGAAAGTATGTAAAGTATTAAGAGAAGCTTCTTTTCACGTTTTTCTTTTTCTTTTTTTTTTTGCTGATTTTCATTTTCATTTTCAACACGATGCTAACCAATTAGGTTAACTATGTATGAATGGATGTTTTCTTCATTCATCTAATTTTTTCCAACAATGGTACACGACTAACAAATTAACGTTGCACTGCCTTCACTCAATTAACTATGGGTGTACAACGACACACATATGGCGTAGCACCATGTACACCATTAACAAACCTGTAAAGAAAGCACACATTAGATATTTGATATGCAATACCCTTATTTAATATCAAGAACATTGGACCCATTGTTTGGTATTGGGATGGGGATAGCCCTGTATTATTTGTATGAACAACGAGTACAAAGACCGGAAGGCCATACCTTATTAGAATTATTAAAGAAAAGATATGGTGGATCGAACACTACCAATTAACACTACCGATTATGATTATTATGTATGCTATTTATCTTGTATATTAAATGTTTTGCCAAATGCACACATTTCTACTTTAATTTTTAATTTACACAGCATTCTGTAACTTCTGTAACACTTCCGTTGCCTTTTCTTCACTACCAAATTCTTCCACTAAAACTGCGAATATTTTACTCCAACGAATTGGAGATATATGGGGAGTGGTTATAGTGAGATCCTCATCCCTAGCTCCTTCCTTTTGGATTTGTTCTTCCTCTTGTTCGTCTTCGTTTTTTGAAACCGCAGTTGTGGCTACCACAGAAGGAGGAGATACCATGCAATTAAAACTAATCTCATCTCCTTCTAAGTTACCCAATAAAGTAGTGTCTTGGACCACTTTGGATTTCACCATAAGCTTGATATTTTCAGGAGCAACGCCTACATCTTTCAATTGGCTCAATGATTGGATAAGTGCATTCTTTACCTTATATATACTCAAAGAACAAGAAACATTGGTCAATTCTGTAGTAAATCTAAATGGCGGTTTTATCGACTTAAACTTCAACATTACTGTTCTATCGCTCTCTTGGTCCTTTTTTGTTGGAAATTTATATCTATAGACTGGTAAGCTTGGACCCAAAGACTTTAATGAGTTATAATCACGGGTTGAATTAAATTGATCAGGATCACTATCGGTGGATAACGCCATTAATTGTAAATAATTGTGCATAAATTGCTTTTCATCAATTGATGAAACAATAGCTGTAACAGAACTAGCCATTCTTTTATATTGATTATCCTTTAGATATCTGTGGAACCTCTTTCCAAGTTATGATTGAACCTGAAATGACTTTATTAATGAAGTTGAGTTGGAGGTTTTTCAACTGTCAATTTGAATCGCGAAGAAAAACACCAATTATCTGCGAAACCCACTTACCTATTACATTGTCGTTCTCTTCATAGTTGATCCCAACATTCTTGTTGTTTAATCAAGAAGTATTATATAATAGTATCATTATATAAAGCTATTTAGTATCCTTAATTAACTGTTGCTATGAGTTTCTTTAAGCAATTCACTCAAGGTAATTACTTACCTCTAAGTACCAACGATTCCGCACTTCCCCAACCAGCCACTCAACCACCGCCATCCTCAAATAGGTTCAAAAAGACTTTCCAAAGATTAAATCCATTCGTTAATTCTATCCAACTTGAAGATGATGGTGCAGATGAGTATGTAACCTCCGAACCTGGATACTTTGAGCTCTCGCGTTGGGATAGAATGTTAATTTTTGGTCTTACATTTGCTGGTTCAGTCTGTTGCTATTTGATTTGTATATTCCTATTCCCCATACTTTCCTTAAAACCTAGGAAATTTGCCTTATTATGGTCTTTGGGATCAATCTTCTTCATTGTCAGTTTCGGGGTTTTGCAAGGATTCAAGCCTTATATGGAACATTTATTCCTGTCTACTAGAATCATATTTACAGTGGTGTTCGTTTCGAGTATTGTATTGACTTTGATTAGTTCATTATCATTGAAGAGTACTATATTATCAATACTATTTGCTGCGATACAGTTAGTAGCAGCTCTATGGTATACGGTGAGTTACTTCCCAATGGGAAGACAGACCTTGAATTTTGCAGGTGGAGTTGCAAGGAATCAAGTGGATAGTTGGATTAATTCTTAGATTTTGTATATTTACGTGCTTTTTAATAAAATAGAATGAAGAATTTTTGGTCTATAAATAGAACTTATGAATATAATGCAAGGAATTCTTCGGTTGGCTTTTCAAAGTCAGGGAAGGCAGCGATTAATCCCTTTTCAACAACTTTGACAATGGCAGGATTTGCATTCTGATCATTCTTAGAAGCTTCTGATAATTCAATTATTCTGGTGGCAATTTCTTTACGTTTCTTGTCATTTCTAGGATTGATGATCTTGTTAAGATTTTTAATTGCTTGAAGAGCTAATACATATTTCCCTTGGATTAAATAAATCTTAAAGAGAACTTCCCAAGTAAATCTTAAATTCTTACCTTCTTCAATCAATGGCTTATAGAATTCAAATAACGCTTCAATGACATCAGTTTTTTGCAAATCCTCTAACAACTTAACTCCAACAGGATCGTCATCATCTTTTTCACTTTCAACTCTAGCAATCAAATCAGCCTTCTTTTTCGAGATTTTAGATTTCTTGTTCTTTTTGTGATGTTTCTTGTGTTGTTGTTCTTCTTCATCAGCTTGACCATTTTTGACATTTCTTTCCTCGTATGATTCAAAATAAAAATCAGCCAATCCTTTCAATGCCCGAGTATAGATTGGAGTGGAATGGATTTGATCTTCCCATCTAATAGTATCGATGTAATCTCTAGGAGTACCTCTTCTCAAACAATATGAGTGGAAATCGTATTGATCACCATAAAAGATCTTGAAAAGGTTAACAATGGAATTATATCTCTTTAATGCCAATCCTTTGTAAATATCGATATTTTCAATCAATTCAGTTACCTCTTCTTCACTAGCCTCACCTTCATCCTTCACTTGATCCAACTTGTCTTGATATTCATGATAAAGTCTAGCATATGCTTCAGCACTCTCAATCAAAACCCAACTGACTTGCATGAGATGTAAGTCTTTACATCCATTAACAGCTCCTTCATCGAACTTAGTAAACAATGAAATACAATCAATAGCTTCGTCTACTTTATTAGCTCGTAACAAATACTTTGTGCATTTAGAATTAATGAATCTATCTTGTAAATCCAATTCACGACCGGCATTCATGATTTCACTTGCCTTAAGAAGGTCTCCTCTATGCTTAGACACTCTGGCTTTGATTATATATAATTCGACTAATGTTGGGGAATGTTCAAGTGCACTATCAATATATTTGTCAGCAGCATCTAAATCATTCTTGAATAAGTAATGTTGGGCTAAATAATAATTAGTCCATACTGATACAGTTGGATTTTCAATGGATGGCAATTCCTTTTGGTAGAATTCCAAGACAATCCTTTCAATAATAGCCAATTTAGCAGGATTTTGGTATAATGGTTTAACATTGACAAATGTCGCAGGAACACCTCTAATCAATTGAGGAACAATATATTCCTTAGCTTTCTTTTCAAAAAGTTCACTCGCAGATGATAAGAAAGTTAATGGAATGAATTTTGGTGGATCAGATCGTGGGTAAAATTTACATAATTTTTTATATAATTTAGCTCTTACTTCTTCAGGTTTAGAAATAGTATCTAAAGAAGTTTCCAACAAAGTATAATACTCAATATTATCTGGATTTCTTTTTAAAAGTTGACGATAAATGACTGAAGCTTCCTTCTTTTGTCCTAAAAGCATAAGATATTTAGCCTTGTATTCCATAAAGGATGCCTTGTCTTTAATGCTATCTTCATCTTCTTCCAATGTTTTCAACGCCTTGGTAAAATCGCCAGCTTCGGCCATGATTCTATTCTTGTACAAAGCACATTCACTTTGTTCATAAATGTCAGCATCTGTCAAATGATCCTTGATAATGGACTCAATTTTAGTCAAAGTTCCAATAGCTGCTCCATAATCTTTACTCAAATGTTGAGCAACTGCCAATCCGGTCCAATTGGCACGATATCCAGGTTGATGTTCCAAGAATTGCTGTCTAGAATCTCTTAAATTCTTGTAGTCACGAATTTGACATTGCATGAAGGATAAATCGCGTAAGATTGGTTTGTTTGGTGACCCATTGTCATTGGCAGCTTTGAACCATTTCGCAGCCTCAACATAGTTTTCGACTGCACGATAATATAATCCGGCCAAATGATCAACAAGGTAGTTCTCGGGTGCTTTTTGAATGGCTTTTAAGATATAGGACTCAGACTCGGATTTGTGTCCCATATGATAATTAATGCATCCTTTAAGTGCGATTGATTCTGCATGATTGGAGTGCTTTTTAAGATTGGTGTCCACTAATTTCAAAGCCTTTTTATATTGTTTACTGTCATAGAGCTTTAAAGCGTCTCTAAAGTTTGCATCCTCCTTGGATGCCAAGATTGGATTCCCTTTTTTAATCACCATTAGTTTGCAATCAATAGATGTCTAATAAAATGTGTTGTCTATAAGACCGCTCCAATAAAAGATCTAAGGTAAACTTGAAAATTTTTATAAATTCGATAATTGGCCAATACACGACCATTGACGTGACATGTGACATGCAACATGCGACATTGATCACATGTCACATGTCGCAAATTATGCGATTCGGAATTTTGCCTAATGGGGAATTATTTCCGAATACGGAAGACGGAACTTTTTTTTTGCTTCCGTTTCATCGTCGTCATCAAGGAGCATTCAACTACAAACCGTTTTGGATCACCGTTGCCATTGCACATCTTTCGCCATCTTTTTCATATTTGTGGTTTAGTTTGCTTATAATTATAATTTTGCACTCCCAACATGGTCGAATCATCCAAATCTGAGTCAGTCATGTCTACTGATAACTTGTCATCATCCGGTTTGGCAGCCGAAAATGAACTAGATCAGGAGAAAAGACAAAGAACTAAAGTTGCTTGTGATTATTGTCGTAAACGAAAATCGAAATGTGATGGTGAGAATCCATGTTCCAAATGTGCAACCAAGAACAGAACATGTGTATATACACATGTCCAAAAAGAACGTAAGAAACGAGTAAAGAAGCCAGGTATTGGTCCTCGTAGTAATAAAAATCTGAATCAAGGAACAATTCAAAGTTTGAATAAACGTATAACAACTTTAGAAAATTTATTAACTTCAGTATTATCAAAGCTAGATCCAAATTATGCTAGAAATGTATCAACTACACAGAATCAAATAGAAGAAGATAATAACACACTGTCTCCATCAGGATCAGACTCAAATAATAATTCCGAAGATGAAGATATCGACGACTTCGAAACTCCTGAAAGAGAGATTGAAGTCACTAGCCCCGAACTCCTCAAAGAAACTTTAGAACCTCCCGATCACGATATTTGTGGTGATAAAGAAGCTTGTCATAGTTTTAAAGGTTTGAAAGCAATGAAGCACAAAATGATGAGATATTTTGGTTCACATTCTCTATTCTATGTATTCTCGGGTAGATTCCTTTCCTGGTTTCATGGAAGACTAGAAAGTGGTATGGATGACGCCGTATTTTCTCAACTTAGAAGAATGCCACTTGCGTTAGAAGGGGTTATGAAACTGTCTTCGAATTTGTTGACTGATATTGCACCATCCACTGATGCTGGTCAGAATTTTGCATTGGATGAAAAGGCTTTGGTATTTGAGGTACTTGATTTATGCTATGATAAGATATATTTGGCAAATTTTTTATGTTCAACAAACGTAATTCGAGAGATATTCCAACGATATTTTTATGGGCAGGTTCAAAACGATTCTGAGATTCTTTCTGGAATTGGTCATGGTGATTATTTGTTGATGAATATATCGCTTGCATCGTGTATATCCCATATCTCTGAGCAGGGTGTGGAAATTGATCCTATTCAGTACCCTAATTTGGCAATGAAAACATCGACGGAGATTACAGATATGAAATCAAGATATTTTGGAAAATCTATCCAAGCGTATGATAAGGTGTCTCTGCTGCCTGTTTTGGATTCTCTAATCACGATCCAAGGACTCGCTTTATTAGTATTGTATATCGAGAATAACTTCATGACAGATGTTCATATCAATTACATTTTGATATCCGTGTTAGTACGTCTTGCTAAAGAAATTGGTATACATCGGGTGGAGACTTTGGTAGGTGGGAATGAAGAAGAAAATATAACTAAAAGGAAATTATGGTGGTTCTGTGAATATTCTAGTACAGAAATTGCATTCAAGACGGGAAAACCAATGCTTATTAATATGGAAGATGTATCAACCCTTACTGAGAATGATGACATTTTCATGTCTGTTCCAACTGATTTGTTTAGTACAGACTTGTATTTGAAGAATGCAAAACTGATTATGACAAATTCTAAAATCTATGGGTATCAATACTATTTTGCTTATTTCACTTTAATGTTGACTCGAATTAAACAAAAGAGTTATTATAAACTATTTTCAATTGCTCCATCACGACAGAATTCAGAAAGTATGTTGATAATATTGCAAGAAATCAATGGGGATTTGAACAAAATGATCTCGCTAATGATACCTGAAACGCGTCCTATCAGGCATTCTCAACAACCTACTGTCATTCCTTATTCACGGCTTGCCAATGAATTTGGAGTAAATGACAACTACATTATGTACAATACAGTTTTATTTCAAATGAATTATTTTGCACATCTACTTGCCATAAATAGAGTTCCATTTAAGAAAGAATTTTCTTTAGGTGCGCTCAAAATCGTTAGGTACGGTAATTTATCATTAGATAGTGCCAGAAGCATCCTTCATATTGTGGTCAATGTCGATAGTACATCATTTTCTGGGCCTGCCTTGACGGGCTTAATTTTTTATCCTTTCATAGCTTTCCTTAGTTTGTTGGGACATTGTAATGTCATGCCACATGAGAAGACTTCACAACTGGATTGTATGTTACTCATAAATACATCAATGAGATTCTTTGCTATATGCGCCAAGTCTGCAAAGAGGCAGGATATTCATAATAAGGCGGTAATGAATGATATGATAACTAGGTTGATATTGAAAGTTTTAGTTGATACAATGAAGAAACAAGCCGGAATTGATTATTACATGTTCACCGAAGGATTGTATCAACACTTAAGTGCTACAGATGAAATGTTTGCTGTCCTACTTCCCAAATCAAATGAGATCAAGAAATTCGATACCATTATTTCCCCAGATTCTATAAGTTCAATGCAGGATTTAACGTCAACATCTGCCACTTCTACTGAATTTACATCTCCAATTGATTCAAAGCCATCATTTGCTGGGTTAATTAATGAAGGGTTTGGTGGCGGGCAGTTTGAAATACCTGGTTTGGAAGATCTTGTTAATGCGGTTAATGATGATAGCTTTAATTATATGATGATGAATGAGATGAATGACTTTCCCAATCTTTTTGTTAATGGAGGAGAGACAACAACAGTTAATGGATTACTTAAATAGGTAATATAGGTTTTTTTCTGTTAGAGGGCTTGCACGTGTAAATAATTAAATGAATGAAGGTAAAGAAGCCATTTGGAGATGTTGTCTAAAAATATGCGTAACGAGAGATGGACTCTGTCTGCTACAATAAAATAAAGGAACATCTAACTAATTTTAGATCTGCGAGTCCCTACAATAGCTAAGCGACTAAGTAAATGCATGTGTGTAGCTAAGCGTGACCAAAAAGGGTAAGAGATGAGATGGCTAGTGAAATCTATCAAATAATAAATGATACAGGCACGTAAATTGTCATTTACCTCGGTTAATGTTTCCCATTAACTCCGAAGGCTATAAAATACTGCTATAGATGATTTTCCCTTGGTTATTTTTTGGGGGTTGTTTGCGTCATTAAGCTTCTAAAGTGAATGATTGAGCAACTGATTGACTTGACTGGTTGATCGATGATTGATTGAATGATTGATTGATGATCGTTCTTTTTGTTTCTATCGGATTTAACATTGATTTATTTATATGTCAAAAAAAAACATTTGCTGTTAATTCCACTCTTTGATTTTCGTTTTTTTACAACCAACCATTCAACCAGTCAATCAACAGTTTCAGACATCTACATTAGACAATATAATTCCTAATAAAACGTCAAAATGAATTCATACGATGATCCCCAAATAGCACGACCATCCAGTAGGGATGGAAGATCATTTGATAGTGGCTCTGGTAGCCCAACAGATTTTAACCAAGATCCTCAACAATCAAGAAAAAGAATACGAGTAGCTTGTGACATATGTCGTAAAAAGAAAATCAAGTGTGATGGTAGCTTTCCATGTAGCAATTGTACTCAATCTAGAGATGCTGTATGTCATTACACTGATAGACCCATGAAAAAGAAAACAAAACAACCAAAGGTCAAAGAACAAGTTTCAAAGAGGCAACTAACTCCAAGCGATCGGACAAATAAGACTGTGCAATTATTAGAAACAAGAATGTCCTGCTTGGAAAATGCAATTTATGGACTAACTGATAAGTTAAGCACGTTAGTTGGCGTTGCCAGTATGAGTGGACCCAACACAATAGCCTCTCCAAAAAATGTTCACCCTAATAATAAGGGAATCTACGTTCAGAACAGAGAAGATGAAGAAGAGGAAAATGCAAGTGTGTCAAGTGAATCAGAAGCATCGGCTATATCACAGACTCCTGGTCCACGTGATATTCCTAATCTATTTCAGCGTGAGAATATGAAAAATGCAGACTCTACGAAACCGACAATGAAGCTTGGAAATGTTGATCAATATATTGGAAGCCATTCGATGTTGTGTATATTTTCCAATAATTCCCTAAAGTGGATGGAAAATCTTCTTGGCCAAGATGGACCACAATTTGTTAAACCAGTAAGGAACTTGCCTGTTGTATTTCACTCGAAGTTGGCTGTATTTTTACGAAAATGGATGGATCCTCCTGTTGTCGATAAAGCAGGTAGAGAACGTTTGTTAGAGCACCCTTTCCCAACCGACTCAAGTTTAGTTTTTGATTTAGTTGACAACTATTATAAAGAAGCCACATTGGTTAATACATTGGTGACTGTCGAAAGGGTTCACATGCTATTTGAACAATACTACAAATACCAAGCAGAACATCATACCCACAAACGGCAAAGATTTAAACTATCGGAATTAATGACAATGACAGGAGTGCTTTTGATTAGTATTAATTTTAAATTCGACAACGACGCTCTCGTACAAGCAACAACTCCTAGTTCGATGAGACTGGTAGATTCATCAGGTCCACTCTCAAAATATACTGTCCACGCATTACTCGATCTTCAATCTCAATTATTAGACAATGCAATCTATTATTATTACCGACTTTCAGTTATCAGTGAAGGAATAGAAACCATTGAAGCATTTTTGTTATTAATCATATATATTGATACGAGTTGGGCGGCAAGTTTTGTTAGCTATATTCCTATCTCCATCGCGATACGTTATGCTCAAGATATGGGTCTACACCGATCAGAAACATACTATGGCTACTCCGTTAAAGATCAAGATCGGAGAAGGAGAATATGGTGGTACTGCCATTACTATGATACCGAACTGTGTTTTAGGTCAGGCAAACCACCGTTGATTAATGACGATGACGTAACCTTGAATGGTTATGATGATTTAAAACAATACTGTATGCTACATTATAATGATATGTTAGTTGAAAATAGTACCATTCCCATAAAAACTCAAGTTCTAACAATAATAAAGACCAAAAGTCCAGAATTACTATATCATTTTCTAATGGCATCAATTAGCAAAATTAGATCGAAGTCATATCACCAATTATTCATTGCTTCTGCTGAAAATAGTGATTTTGCTACTACTGCGAATACATTAAATCAATTAAACTCCGAAATGTTTGAAACAGCTAGTTTTATGTCAGATGACGAGCGACCAAGATTTTATAATGATCCGGATTTTCGTACATTGGATGAGGGTTGGTCTATGCTGAGAAAGGAAAGCACTTTAGCGATGCAGGTAACATTCTTTTTGCACCTTCTGATCATGAATAGAGTCCCAACTATGATCAGTGTGGAAGATGTTGACAGATTTGGATCTGAAATTCTTAAATTTAGAAATATATCTCTAGATGCTGCAAGGACAATCTTGATACTAGTTAAGCAGCTCACCAAACAGAATATTTTGCAATCCTATCTCGAATGGATCTTGAATTTCCCAGTCACTGCATTCCTTATTCTAGCAGCAGCAGTGATGAACCATCCTCAGGCTCCAGAATCATTAAATGATCTTCAATTATTAGCTGATTTTGCAATGGATATCTTCAATTCTTCAAGATATAGATTCTCCAGTGAAGCCACACTATCCAAAGGGTACACTAACAAAGACTTTGTACTTCTCCTAGTCGTGCGAGTCGTGTTACGTGTCGTTGTTAAAGGTTTAGAAGTCCAGAACAATGTCGATCTATTATCAGGCAATGAAAAGCTCAGGGCGTATTTGGAAAGCACGTCTACATTATTCCCAGAATTATACCAGAATAGAGAAGAAATTTCTGCTCAATTTTCCCAAGTGTTTGGCGCTACTGCTTTCTCGGGGACGCCTAAAATTAATGCATCCCCGTCTAGCTCGGGATACAATAGTGAGTTCGTGACCTCACCAAGATATAATCCGGCCGTATCGAATATCTTGCACCCTTCGAACGATATGCAACCTGCTAGTAGTTATGCTGGTAGTTTGCAACCTCCACCACAACCACACGTCGCAAGATTTATGAATCAGCAAACCCAACCTGTTGCCCCATTTATGGGCCAAGGGCTTGCGACAGGAGATAGTTTTGACGCATTGTCTGATTATTTGAATAACAATGGCCCATCGAATGTGTTTTTGAATCAAGTTAATAATTTGCCAAACTTCTTCTTTGATAACAATTTAGGTGTATAAAATGTATAGATTACTTTAATAGAAAAGAACGCTTTATCTTAAATCAATAATTTTTTAAAACATTAGCTACTGTATTTATATACAAATTATTTGGCACATATTTATCTAGTACGAATAACACCAGCTGCAATTAACATATTGATCTTCTTGCTGACATTAGGATTCTTCATATGTTCTTGCAAAGCAGCTGGGTTTTCTCTAGCTTGTTGTAAAATACCTTGCATGACTGGATCTTGTAAAATTGCGACAATTTCAGGATCCTTGGAAACTCTTTCCATTGTTTGTTCTGGAGTTTCACCTTCAATTGATTGAAATCTTTGGGAGGCACATTTATTAAATAATTGATCAATTTCGTAAATGTTCTTACTTTCCAAATTCAAATCCTTCTCACGAGCCTCATTTAATGTATCCATACAATGAGAATATTCCTTCATGGCCAACTCAGCGTTAGCTTTTCTGATATATGCTCTAATGAAATTTGGATCCTTTTCAATTGCCTTCTTACAGTCTTGAACTGCGTCTGGGAATGATAACAATTTGGCCAATGCAGCAGCACGATTTGAATAACCTCTAGCATCTTCCGGGGCCCTCTTGATCATTTCGGAATATGCCTTGACCGCTTTTGGCCAATCACCATTAGTGAAATGTTCCTTACCTTCCAAACGAGCTTCTTCGGCCTTGGCAGGATCAATATAGGCCTGTTCGGTTCTTTGCTTGATCTCACGTTGAGTTGCACGTAATTTATTCAATACTTCTGGGGTTCTGAATTCAGTTAAAGATTTATCGAAATATTTGACAGCATTTTCTAAATCGTCTTTCTTTAAGTATATATTACCTAATCTGGCAAAAGATTTGGCGATTAATTTATAATCGGCTCTCATATCTCTACCTTCATCAACTGCCTTTTCACAGGTGATAATTGCAGCATCATAATCACCTTTTTCGTATTCAGCAGCAGCACGATTATTTAAGTATGTGATGTCCTTATGCAAGTTCCAGGCTTTCTCATAACAGGCAATAGCATCGTCAAATTTCTTTTCTTTGTATAAAGTGTTACCTTCAGCTTTGGCAGCATCAGCTTGTGCTTTGTTATCAATTTGAGGTTCTTCAGCATCTTCCATAACAACATCTTCTGGGTCTGCATCTTCAGTAGGAGCAGTTGTAGCCTTTTCAGCTGGTTTTTGTTCTTCCTTCTGTTCAACTTTTTGATCTTCAGTTGGCTTTTCAGTTGCAGGAGTAGAGGTAGATGCACTAGCAGGTGGCTCATCAGATAAATCCATATCTATACCCATCAAAGCAGCCATGATAGTCATCAATCTAGGGTCAGTCAACATTTGGCCAACATTTCCCTTTGGATTAGTTTGGAGACTTAAGACTTTTGCAACCAAATCTGGATCCTTCATTAATTCGGCAGTCTTTGGGTTATTCTTTAATTTGGTAATAAGATTAGGATCAGCAAAGATGGCACCTAATCCCATATCAGCTTGAGAATTTCTCCCTTGAATAGCTGATTCAACTGATTTAAGACCGTCTTTGGCCATAGCATTATTACCATCTAAATCAAGAGCCTTTTGATAGAAATCTTTAGCATTTTCTAAATTACCTAAACCGAAATGAGCACTGGCAATACGGTTGTAACCTTTTGCCCATGTTGGGTTGATCTTCACACATTCTTCGGCATCCTCAAGAGCCTTGGTGAAGTTCTTCAAAGATGCGTAAGAACCAGAACGGTTGGAGTAAAGAACATGGTTTGGAGTTGGGGACACTTCAATGGCTTTAGAGAATGAATCAATTGCTTTTTGAAATTCTTTTGCGGCAAAGTATTTGTTACCTTCCGCTTTGTATTCTTCTGATGTAGACATCTGTGTACTATTGAAGTGTTGAATATTCTTTCTTAAGTAAAGAATAGTTTGTTGATGGTGATATATATTTAAAAGTCCAGACTTGTTCGTTGAAGAAAAATCTCAAGCGCACAACAACAAAAAAAATTCTAGAAGATTCGCGCATATAATAATGCGCTACCATTTTTCTTGATTTATTTTAGGATCAAGAACTTAGGCTCTGCACTACCAGGCTATATTGAAGAGTTGTGTTTCTGTTCTTGTTGTTCTCTCCTGTCAATAAGAATAAATTTGAATTAAAGAATAAGTATACACTTTAAAATGCAAAAACTAATATAATTAGTGTCTCGATAAGTAACCAAAAAAGAAAAACGTAGATTCCTGTAAAATCAACTTCACACCCCAAGATGAGAGGAGACAACACGATTAACCAAATCCAAGGGATATGCGGGACCAAATCCATGACACTTTTCATTACCCCTCAATTGGTCCATAATGGCATCAATATCAACACAATCAAACTCAAGATTTGCTTCCTCTGCTTTAATCTGTAAATAATCCCATACTGCACCTAGGGCCAAGACTTTATGACCCTCGTCATCACTATATACTTTATTCTTATTTTTCTCTTGAAGATCATGTTGAGTGCCATCAATTATACGATGTATGAACTCATCTTGAGTTTTGGGGAAATCAAATCTTGCTTGTGGTTGAGTACTTATTGCAAATCGAGAATCTGAATGACCTCCGTTTGTTCTTAAAACTTCATTTTCAGTGGTAATTGAAATATTCTGTTTACGAATCAAATCTAATTCTTCCATTAATTTATTTCTTTCTTCTTCACTTTGTAATAATCTTGCTTCCAATTCCTTTAATTTTGTTTCTTTACGTTCCCTGAATGCCCGTTGAGCTGCACGATTTTGAGCTTTACGTTTCAATTGCAATTCTTCTTCATTTAATTCAGAATCATCCCTTGCAATTAACTCTGCATCTTTATCATCCAAAATTTGTTTTTTGGACTTTTGAGTTTGTTTCTTGGATTGTTTGTTAGCTGAAAGTTTGCTAGTTGTATTATTATTAGTGTTGTCATACGTTGCAGATGTCTCGGAAGTTTCTGGCGATAATATTGGATTCGCAAAATTAGGTGATGAGTCAGAACGAGTATAATTTGTACTATCTTGGTCACTGCGAAACAATTCATTGGGAAGACCGTGGTCTAAATAGAGTGCGGAACTACCGGTTTGCTGTTGATATTGTTGTGTAGGAGATACTTCATGGTATGGACTTTGATATTGTGATTGGAACTGTAAGTGCTGCTGCTGATTGAACAATGAAATATTCTCTTGATTCAATTCAAGTTGGGGGCACATATCTTCAAAAGTGTCCATATCTGTGTCTGCTGTGTGTCTGACGGTGTTAATAGGCTGAGAATCAAATCTCCAAGGAACGCTATGGGTGTTTATATTGTTATATGACATTATATAGATGGTCTAAGAAATATGATGGGTAATGGAAACGAAGATAATTGGGGATGACATTTCTTTAATTTATAATCTCGGTGTTATTTGATTTTTTTATTTTATTTTTATTTATGGTTTTGTTAAAATCACTTCTCACAAATGTTAATTTTCGCTTGTAAAATTTGCTTTGCTAACCACGGCAATTTCATTTGATCTCTAGATTTTACACTAGCGAACATCAAACATTCTATTCTGCAAGTATATTACCTTGCATAGACGATATGTCTTGAGATTCTCAGCACGATCAACGGTCCTGTTAAGTTTGTGGGCTGGTGCGGCTCCATTTCCGACGACGAACCTTGGCCAATGGCCAAATCGGGAACATCCAAACTTACATACTATGATGGGTAGTCATCCAAACGAATAGAAATACTTGAGGTGGGGGATCCATTTCACTATTTTGGGGGATCCATACTTGAAATTTGTTCATTTACATGGGATTTGCTTCAATTGTGGATCCCGCCAATATTCTAGTGAAATGGATCCCCACTATATCTATTCGCTTGGATGACTATCCATCATAAGATGTAAGTTTTGGATGTTCCCCGGATGCATTTCAAGAGTTTATTCAATGTTCCGGTTCTCCACGCACGCAAATTTAGTTCGCTCTTATAATAGCACTTGCTTGAACCACGGATTCTCCATAATAAATATGAATTTCCTTCTACATTGAAAGAATCTTTTTGTCGCATTTGAATTTTCGTAAAATTTGCAGCAAATCTTCTCAAACTAAATGTGGGGACAATTGGCAATCTTGGTAGATCTTTTACGATGTAGACTCTAAACTAAATATATATTATACATTCAAAATAGTTTGCAACAGACGAACACAATCTTACCTATCCCATAATCCGCCGTTTGCAGCACAACGATTGCCTATCACAATCGACACGGAGAAAGTTTGACAAATAAATTATATTATTACCTTCAGTTCGATTCGCAATTTATTATCTTCTAGATCAAAGGTTTTGTAGTCCGTCTTCTTTCTTGATATTGTAGAATTTAGTTGAATGAGGCTATGGCTTGAAAAAGAATGGATGTGTGTATAGTGGTGGCTACATAATGTGTTAGCGAGGAATATAGTTATGAGCTTTACAACAAACGTGCAATGATACAATTGCCACCAAACACAATTAATTCTTGCCTCACAGAACTTTGTGTAATTTTGCCAATTTTTAACCACCCAAGACCTTGAGAACATGCGGGTCGTTCCAAATTTAGTATCCCTTTTAAGTTTGTGCGGCTCAAGCTCTTGCTTTACCGAAATTAACCGTTTGTAAGCGTTGCCATAAACATAAAACACGAAGAATTGTAGACAATTGGCTCAAGTATTTAAATAACCATCGATACGCTCAAGTTTTTCACTTAATTATTTAAGATTTCTTTTGGAGTGTAAAGCTTATCTTTTGAACACCTTCAACAATCCTAAAAGAAAACTTGAACCTCATCTAATGGCCAATTGATAGAATCTTCAGTCTAACAAAGACTTCCAGCCGCTGGCAATTGTTTAATGGAGAACGGACTTGTCGCAGTTTTCGAGAGACATTTGTCTCTCATTTTTTTCGTTTGCGATTTTAAGCGATGGGGCACTCGGCAAAAATCACGATTTCAACTGATAGTGGACGAAGAGGATCAGAACAGATGCTCACAGTCATTCCCTACAGAAAAGATTAACATAATATAGCAGCTTTGATTACCATTAAGGTTCTTTCCAACTTCTAACTATACAATTTAACAACTACAACGGCAACAGAGAACAAAATCGACTCGTCTACCTCTACGACATACCTAAAACAAAAAATTTTTAATCACCAAAATTCTTAGCCGAATGGGAATTTTCTTTAACTTGCAAAAGAAATTCCATTTAATTTTAGCATACAAAGAAGCTTAAAGATTCAAGAAAACAAAGGGCCTAGTTCTCGAAAAAACAATCACGGCGATTTTATTGTTTGTCCCATTTTAGTTGCGAAAAAAGTTTTTCATCAACCGACGGGATGCACAAAAATCAAATTGCCGTTCGAGATTATAGTTCCGCTAACTTTTCCTACCAATGACCATCGTTTTAACCTAAACTATACCAGTTGATGTATGCAAATGCGGTTTTAGCAACAGATGACCCCACCATGATTAGACAATGCAACAATGACGAAAAAAATTTTCATTACCGCTTTAGGGTTTTTCGGTTTAGATATGAAAGTGGGCAACTGTAAGCACCAAATTTCTTTTTGAGTATTCCCGGAATCTATTGTAGAGTCATTTTGCTGCATCAACAGACCATGGTTAATTATCGAGCATGACAAGTCCTTATTTAGTCTCTGCCATATCCCTTGCTTCTTTTATACGTTCACCTCTCGTTTTTACTTCTTATCAGTTTTCCTGTCGTAATCTCATATTTTAGATGGAAATGAATCATCACCTTAATGAGAAGGATGAGATAACGTCAGTCTCCTATGATCTGAATCTGAGCAAACCCTTCAATTCCAACGATTTACAACCAGATTCGAGATGGCAGGAATTCAAAGACTCCTTCAAGAGAGTAAATGGTCAGGAAACAAGGAGCGTACTGTCATCACTTGATGACATTGAACGAGCTAATATTGGTACAACCGCAGGTGATTTACATCGTGAATTAAAAAATAAGCATATTCAAATGATTGCATTAGGTGGTAGTATAGGAACAGGTCTCTTAATCGGTAGCGGAGGTTCATTATATACTGGTGGACCCGCAGCTTTATTAATTGCATGGGGTCTTGTCGGCACAATGGTTTTCTGTGTTATTCATGCCCTTGGGGAAATGTGTGTTGCGTTCCCAGTCAATGGTGCCTTCTCCACATATGCCACCAGATTTGTCGATTCTTCCTGGGGTTTTGCCGTTGGTTGGAATTATGCGCTTATGTGGTTAATTGTGTTACCTTTGGAGTTAGTAGCAGCTTCAATGTGTATTACATATTGGAATTCAGACATAAATCCTGCAAGTTGGGTAGTACTATTTTATTTATTTATTTTCGCAATTAATTTATTTGGTGTTAAAGGGTATGGTGAGGCTGAATTTTATTTAACGATTTTCAAAGTTATTGCAATTGTCGGATTTATCATCTTAGGTGTTGTATTAGTATGTGGTGGTGGTCCAACACACGAGTTTGTTGGTAATAAGAATTGGAAACTCGGAGCTTTTGCTCATGGATTCAAAGGTGTGGCTACCACATTTATTACTGCTTCTTATTCTCTTGCAGGATCAGAAATGGTTGGTTTAGCAAGTGCTGAAGTTGCCAACCCAAGAAAACATTTACCTAAAGCCGTGAGACAAGTCTTTTGGAGAATATTTATGTTCTACTTTTTAACGTTAACATTAATTGGATTGTTGGTTCCTGCCAATCACCCACAATTACTTGGTGGTAGTGGTTCTAGCGCTTCTCCATTTGTTATTGCAATCCAAGAAGGTGGTATCAAGGCTTTGCCATCCATATTCAATGCCTGTATATTGATCTCAGTCATTTCCGTTGGTAATTCCGCCGTCTTTGGTTGTTCACGTACTATTCAATCTTTGGGTGCTCAAGGTCTTGCACCAAACATCTTTGCTTATGTTGATCGCAAAGGACGCCCATTGGCAGGTTTGGCTCTTTCTGCAGTCTTCGGGTTACTTTGTTTCCTTTCTGCTTATCATAATCAAGGAATGGTTTTTGGTTGGCTATTGAGTGTTTCTGGTTTAGCTACCATATTCTCCTGGGGTAACATTGCTCTTTGTCACATTAGATTCAGAATGGCAATGAGAGCCCAAAATAGATCCCTTGAAGAATTGAGTTTTACTGCAGTTACTGGTATTTGGGGTTCAATATATTCCATTGTATTCCTTTTTGTTGTCTTAGGAGTTCAATTCTGGACCGCCTTATTCCCGATGGGAAGTAAAGGTCAAGCAAACGCGGAGAGTTTTTTCCAAAATTACTTGGGATCTGTAGTTATTGTTGTATTCTATGTTGGACACAAATTGTACACTAGAAACTGGAGAATTTACTTGAATCTTAAAGATATCGATTTGGATACTGGTAGAAGAGTTGTTGATGTCGACTTAATTAAAGCTGAAATTGAAGAAGAAAAAGAGGCCAACAGATTAAAACCTTTATATAAACGAATCTGGAACTATTGGTTCTGAGAGATCATGTATATACTACTAATTAACATTACGTTCAAAATACTGTTTTGCACTTCATCTAACCATACATTATGAGCTAGGAACAGGTGTTGAACTACTTGCGCTCTTGACTTTCTTTGTGCTTTCGTTCTTCGAAAGTGCCCTCTTTCTTTTAGTAACTTTAGCAGGTCTCTGTTCACCTTCGATGTATACCTCATTCAGCAAATCGTACAATTTCACATTTTTGATTTGAATAAGATGTTTACCAACAGTAAAATCCTGCCAGCTCTTACATATGCCATAAAACTCAGAACATGGCTGTTGTATATCCAACTTCTTCCCTCCGTCCTTCTGCAAATCTAATTTTAATCCAATAAATAACTTTGTTAGATGTAATTCAACTTTCGCGTGTTCTTGTGTGATATTTGCATTGGCTGGCCATACAGATAATGACTTTTTAACCTGATCACCAATTAATGTACCATCCGAGCTTACTACATGTTCCACCTCCTTGTCGTCTCTACAGTAGTAACCTTTTTCAAATTCTTTGACAAATGGATGTGCTAGCTCAATACCTTCAACTAGCTCTAACTTCTGAACTAGCAATCTCAATTTACTTTCAACCATCCCAGCATATTTCACATGGTCATCATGTGTTGATTTAGTTGCTGCTACAATACAAAGATAGAATTTGTAACGATGAAAGAAATCATGTCTTTCAAGCAAATCAGACCACAGCTTTCTGCCCACGGAAATGTCGTTCATAATCTCGATACCTCTTTTAAATTCGTCGAGAATAACTTTCTGAGTCGATCCTGTAATATTATGCGTAGCGCACATCGATGGGTAAGCTGGAGTAATTACCGGCATTCGATGTTGTCTATCAAGCGCATAAAGCCTTGGGTTCCAAACACGTACTTGTAGGGGTCCATCCTCAATCTGTTTCAACAATACCGGTTGTGGCCAACTCCATTGTGAAAAAATATGAAAAAATTTCTCCACAATGACAGCACTGACAGCATTTGGATAAAGCTGACATATTCTTGCAACTAACATAGCCCAAGCAACGCCACCAGGGAAACCATACACGTTCCCATAAATAGCACGTTGCTGAGCCCACATTTTTATGCATCTCAATGCGTGCTTAAACACAGTTGGCTTAGGCACCAATGTCAAAATTTCATCAGTAACACGAGTTCCATTCAATGCTCTTAGGTCTTTTTCGTCTATATTCCTTAATAAATTCTTGTCATCCAAGGTCAAATCTATAGGGACCCTGGGGATATCTAATCTTGCAAAAATCAAATCAATCGAGATACCGCTGAATTCAATCTTTATTATAGGAACAAATGCATCAGGAACTGGTGCTATTTCTTCCAATTCTTTTCTATTCTTGAGCAATTCATAGAAGATTTCAAAGAAATCGTTTCTATTTACATGTTTGGGCACAACAACTAGCGTATCAATATCTGAACCCGGACCATATACTCCCAATCTGTAAGATCCAAACGTAAAAATCTTTCCACCTGCATCCTTAGCCATTCCTTCAGACATATTCTTTTTAGTGGACACGTTATAAACAAAATCCTCAGTCATCTTTTGGAGAATACTCAATACTTCCACTCGCTTTCTTGTTGCAGCTTCACTTTCGAATGAACCTCGCAATTTTAATTCCTTTATCAATAGATCATTCAACTCAATTTCCCTCTGTGTCGGATTTGCTACAGATATCGGAGGAGTGACCCCGTAAATCTGCCCATTCATACTTATTCACGTACAAGCTGGTGATGAGGTATGCAAACTCTTCCGAAAATATTTTGTTTTGTAACCAAGAAAATATTACCCGGACTGAAAGCAACCCGTCTTGATAAGATTGCCTCTGAAGTCCAGTATTTCTTCCTTCTGTTACACAAAGTCAACAAAATAATTTTAGCTGAAGGGATTTTTAATTTATAATTTAAAATTTGTGTAACCAACAAAAACCATAGGGTATATTTAGCTGAATAGTATTATCAGTTGTAGCTAATTATGCGATTGACTTCAAAATTAGAGAAACTTGCATTGAAAGATCCTAGTTTAGAACGCTCCAATATTCATTCCAACTCAAATAGCAACGATACAGATGACATCGATGAGTTGGATAGCGAGGGGCAATCAATTTTAATGGGAATAATTGCTCAATTAAGGCCTGGAATGGACTTGACAAGGATCACACTCCCAACTTTTATTTTAGAAAAGAAATCAATGCTAGAAAGAATCACCAATTTTTTCCAGATACCTGATATATTACTCCAGGCAAACAAAACAGAAGATGAGTTAGAAAGATTCGTCCTTATCCTTGGATGGTACTTAGCGAGCTGGCACATAGCACCCAAAGCTGTCAAAAAGCCTCTAAACCCGGTCTTAGGAGAATTGTTCAATTGCTATTGGGACGATTTACCCGGAGGCAACACAGCCTACTACATTTCTGAACAAACGTCTCACCACCCACCAAAATCATCGTATTTTTATTTGATGCCTGAGCTGAAAATTAGAGTGGATGGAATTCTCATACCAAGGTCTAGATTCTTAGGTAATTCTTCTGCAGCCATAATGGAAGGCGTGGGTAGACTAACTTTGGGTGAGCACGATGAAGTATACCAAATGACCCAGCCTAACATCTACTGTAGAGGCATCCTCTTCGGAAAATTGAAAACCGAATTGGGGGACCATATGTACGTGAAATGCGAGAAAACCGGATATGAGGCAGATGTGGATTTTAAGGTTAAAGGGTTCATTAGTGGAAGTTATGATTCGATTGAAGGCGTGGTAAAAAATAGTAAGACTGGCGAAGAGCTTTTCTCTATTACAGGTAAATGGAATGGGATTATGGAAATAAAGGATCTTCAGAGTGGGTCAAAGAGAGTTTTAGTCGATTGCTCAAAGACTACTTCCATTAAACCTAAGGTCCGACCACTTTCCGAGCAGGAACATTTCGAATCAAGAAAATTATGGAAACCTACAATTGATGCATTAGCCGTGAGAGATCACCATGCTGCCACTCTAGAAAAGTCGAAGGTTGAAAATGAGCAACGCGAGTTGGCCAAAAAGAGAACTCAGGACGGCGTCGAATTCCATCCAAAATTATTCAGACCAATTAAAGAAAAGGAGAGTGAAATTCAAGACTTACAGTACATAATCTACAAAAGATTTAATTTGAAAGATGATCCGCAAATATTGAAGGACCATGTATTGGAAATTGCTCCTATATTACCAGGTCAAAACTTCGATGAAAAATTTGAAATTCCTGCGTTTAAAAAGCACGATCAACAGTAACGCTGTTTTTAACTAGGTTTTCATCCACACTGAATCTTTGGTCCTTTTCTATTCGTACAATTTGGAGGGTATGTGATCGTAAAATGTTTCTTTCAAGATTCATTTTGCTAGAACATGGAAGTCGCTGTTTTTTAATAGAAACGCGTGAGTAGTTCGGCTCACTAATAGCCATTTTTGAAATTCTTTTTCGATTGAGTCTTTTTTTAATTTACAATTTTGCACTTGGTCCACGTATGTGGCCATAACGAACATAAATTACATTAAAAGATTCCTGCATGTAGAAGTTGGGAACGTAAACCCCTTTTTTCCACCGTAACGTCGACGTAGTACACACTGGTTTACTGATTGACTAAGTACCCAGTGAATTGACATGGAAGATTTAGAGTTACTTAAAGTGCTAGATTCGCCAGGTTTCTCTGCTTTTCGTTGCATAGACTTATTGAGGCGATATCGAGAGAATATTGGCATACAGCATGCTTTGGTAAAGAGGTTATTCAGATTCTCCTACGATGATCTTGAATTTTTTATACCACAATTCGTTCAACTATTGGTCTCTTTTGAAACAGATTCCATGGCATTGGATGAATTTCTCTTGAGTTACTGTTCAAAATATCCGCATTTTAGTTTAATTGTATTCTGGCAACTTCAAGCGTTCCTTTTCGAGCTTCGCAATGATCCAGAGTCGTATTCGTTTCATACAGTCAGAAAATTTATTAATACTTTGCAGAGCATTATATTCAACGCCGAACACGATAATCAAGATATCAACGAGTTTAGGGAAAACTTACGCCCGGCTTTGATTCTCTGTGGAACAGTTGCGTCATCGTTTGCATTGCCATCAATCAACGAATATGCTTTTCCCCTTGTTGAGTCCCAAGGAAAGCAACAAAAATCCTTCATCTTCAAATTGGCCAATTACCGGAAATCATTAACAAGGAACCTAACTTTAAAAAACCAACGATTATCGAGTGATTCGGGAGTGCTGGCAGTTTCAGATGACGAAGTCTCGAAATTGTCACAGAGGTCAGTTCGCAAGGAGTCTGATCATGACAATCTGCCAACAACTCTTTCCAAGAAACAAAGCTTCAGTGTGCTGCTGGATGAATCTGAAGCATATATCACAGATGACGACGATGGAAAACTAGCAGAAGTTGCAAAGATGAAGAATAGTACTAAATTTGCATTTTCAAATTTGGAAGAAGGAATTAGCGTTAATACGGTAATTAAGTCGAAGAGGAGCTTGCGCAACTCCCTAATTTCAACCAAGGCCCATTCAATAGACTTCAGTTCCAATATGGATTCTGCTGCGTTGAATTCACAATCGCTTCCAGATTTATCATCAGTTCGTTCCAGACCGGGGTTGAGTTCGACTGAATCTGAGGCATGCTTGGGGCTGGCCAACAATGACATGAACATACGGAGATCCGGATCTCAGAAATATACTAAGCGGACTCCTTCCTATAATGAATTGTATAAAATTCTCCTTGTCAACTATGCGAAAAAGGAAACAAAGTTTATAATGTCCTTGCAAAACATTTCGCTTAGGCTCTCACTGGTTCCGAAAGAAGCCCGCCTTTCTGCATTACGAGCGGAACTTTCAATGATAAACGAATGGCTCCCATCGTCTGAGATCGATATACCCCAGCTTTTACCAGTCACAAGCAACAAAAATAAAAGATTTCACAAGATTGTAAAGTTGAGCATAAATGAAGCATGCGTTTTGAATTCCGCTGAACGAGTACCGTATTTGTTACTTATTGAATATTTGAGTGATGAACTTGACTTTAATCCTTTTACGGAATATAATCAAAGAATTATCAGTAATAAACTCGAAGATTTCAAAACCAAACCATCCGGGCAAATTGAGACTTTTCTTGAATTGGCTGAGGATATAACTGATTCTACAAAAGTTTTGAACATTTCGGAAAATGTTGATGTGCCAACGTCAACCCTTACTGAAACCGACCTTGGAGACCTTCCAATGTCAAACATAAGTTTAAGTAGTCGCCCATTCCTCGCTCAAAACTTAGAAAATTTGTCTGACATAGATGAAGATCATCTTATCGATGGCGCTTTTAATGAAATTCCCTCGCTGAACCCGATTGATTCTATCGTGCTTGCTGACCAAATGAGAATTGCATCGGTTATGCTTCAACAATTAGAGTCTTCAGGACAATCAAATTCAGAGCAATTTATGGCTATCAGGAACAGAATTATAGAGTCTATGATATCTCTCCAAGATCAGTTTGACTATATCGATTACGAGCAGGTAAAGAAACTCAGGATGGATCAGCAGGACGCGGGCCAGCGAAAATTAGAAAATGATTTCAAAATTGGAGAGGATTGGGATGAAAAGAAGATTCGAATTAGAAAATCTAGCTCTTACGGGCACTTAAAGAACTGGGATCTTTGTTCAGTCATCGTCAAAAATGGGGACGATTTACCACAGGAAGCATTTGCATGCCAGTTAATAACTTTAATATCTAACATCTGGAAGAAGCACGGGATTCAATATTGGACAAAAAGAATGAAGATTCTAGTTACAAGCGCAAATTCAGGATTGGTGGAGACGATTACAAATGCCATGTCCATTCATTCCATTAAAAAATCTCTCACTGAGATTTCAATAAAAGAAGGTACTAATACAAAAGGAAGAATTTTCACCCTAAAGGATTATTTCTTGAAGCTTTACGGCAATGCCAACTCTCAGAAGTACATTCAAGCTCAAGAAAATTTTGCACGGAGTTTGGCATCCTATTCAGTAATTTGTTTTGTTCTACAAATAAAAGATAGACACAATGGGAATATAATGTTGGATCATGAGGGTCATATTATTCACATTGACTTTGGGTTTTTACTTTCCAATTCTCCAGGAAGCGTTGGCTTTGAGGCTGCCCCATTCAAACTAACCGCAGAATATATTGATCTTCTTGGTGGAATCAACTCGCGAGCATACTCCATTTTTGTAGCTGTGTGCAAGGATTGCTTCAAGGCTTTGCGCAAAGAGAGTCAACATCTTGTGAGTATTGTGCAGCTAATGCAGAAAGATTCAACTCTTCCCTGCTTCAAAAATGGAGAGAATACCAGTATTTTGCTTGAACAGAGGTTACAATTAAACTTGAATGAAGACGAGATTGATTCTTTCACTGAGAACGTTCTTATCGGTAAAAGTATTGGAAGTATGTATACCAGGTTGTATGACCAATTCCAAATGATCACCCAAGGTATTTACAGTTAAGTCAAACTTCGATCAGCACGTAATATACAATTTAACTAGCCGACCAACTTCAGGTTTTATGTAGAATTCTACAAGAATAATAAATCACTATTTGTCATGAACGAATGTCATCCAGTAACCTTTTGTCGTTAAACTGGATTCTAGCTGGCGAGATTCACTTAGTATAATTAGTAAATACACGCCAAAGGGATAATGTTTTATGTTGGGTTAAAGTAAGGCAAAAGGATAGCAATAGCTAATCCCCTCTAATACTACTTCTAGGTGATACCTATAAATGATAATCTATGAATAATATGTGTAAAATTGTGATCTATATCGATGATAAAACATATATAAACTTAAACTAAATATGAAGTATTCTAGTTTTCTAACAGAATTGTAAATTCTTTCGTTATGACCAGAATTACTCATTAACAGTGTAAATTCAATCACATCACAAATCTCTTAATATAAAAATTTGAAAGTAATTCGATTTAAAAAAAATCTTTTCTTGCCATTCTACACTACCTGAGGTTTTCAAAAAATCTTTTTTTGCCATGTTACACTACTTGGGAAGTTGCTTTTCTATTTACTTGGTTCTTTCCTATATCCTTTCCCCATGCTACTTTACAATCGATTATCATCAAGTTCCCATTCCAGCGTGACACTTAGACCAATTATCTACTTTCTGGAAGTTTCAGAATTTATGTGCTTGCCTAATATTCGAATAACTTTGGGAACCACCGGCGTTTTGGTCATTGGCCTCTGTCATAATACAAACAAATTTTCCTGCCTTCTTGCAACCATTTTTTGGCAGTTTTGCAGCCTTGCAATTCTTTTCCAAACTTTACTATTTCCTCTACAAACCTACTTACCTAACATCTCTGAGTTCCTTAAATCCACTGAATCGTTCGCGGTAGATCCCGGACCCGTATATCCTTAATTGATCGATTAAATTATATATGAGCGATAGTACTATTTCTAACTGAGATAGAAGTTGCAGGATTATTCGGAATTTATCCACCAGCAGTTCCTCCCTCCTCGAACGCCTCCCACTTGGCATTACACTCACCCATCTTCTTTTACTATAGAACTATTAGCATTTCCATTTCATACCGTTCGAACATTTACTGCACTTTTATTGTAGAAGAAGAGATTTGATTCTTCCATACTACCAGAAAAAAAACCTGGTGCACAGCGCTGCAAGGCGCCCAATCTCAACTGACTGGAACCTTCAGAATAAGCAAATACCAATTGGGGCCACCTGCCTTATTGTCATTTGAATATCTCTGTCGTAATAGAAACAAATTTTCCGACCTTCTCGCAACAATTTTTTTGATTTTTGCAGCCTTTCAATTCTTTTCTACAGTTTATTATTTCCTCTCCAAACTTACTTACCCGACATCCCTCAGTTTCTTAAAGCCACTAAACATGCTCAGTTGATCCGAATAATCTTTCCTGCAGCCCCCACCTGCAAAGTCTCCCACTTCGCATTACACGAGCCCATCTTCTTAGAGAAGAGAACTATTAGTATTCCCATCGCATACCTTTCGTAGATTTAATACACTTATTTGTAGAAGGAGAGATTTGATTCTAATTCCAAAAAAAAGACCTACTGCAATGGGCCCGCAAGGCGCCCAATTCCACTTGCAATTAACTTAAACGAATTATTTGTACAATTGATTTCATACCCATTTTGTGAGAAGAGGAAAGTGGCCTTTATAGTTCAATACAATTTAGGCTTTCCATTTCCTATTCTAGGCATAAGTAACGTATTCTAACAAAGGATAAGTTACTATATGACAACGAATGTAGATAATCAATAGCATGATGCGCTTTTAATTATCAACAAAAACCTGTACAAGGTGGTGCGAGCTTGTTGATCACGTTGAGCCAGCGATGTCATTTACAAAGCGTTTTATTGAATGGCTGCTTTGAATGAAGGAAAATTAACTTGCATAGAAATATCCTTCTCCCTTAGGAATGAGCTAATGACACGAATCTTGATTGAGCTAAATATAGACTTAACAAGAAGAATACCCACAGTAAACATCTTGTTGTAGAGGGCAAAAGCAGAGTCTCTACAATACCGACTACCTTGAGCTGACAACGAACACTTGAAATTTTGAATAGGAATCCAGTAGCAGGTCCTCTTCTTTGAGAGTGTGCAATAATCAGTAAGTGTTTCGAAAGTGAGTTTTGAATTTACCGGGGGTCATCAATGGTTCTGACAACTATATACGGGAATGGAGCAAGAAAACATTTTAAGTGATCGATCAAGCAACATCCATATTGTCATTGACAAAATTTTTAAGAATGGAAAGCATCATGGCCATTGGGCCTACCGATCTTCAAAAGTTCTAGTACTTTAGAGTAAATGAACAATAGGAATTCATCTAACTTAGTTGAGTGTTTTATATCAAACTATTTTGTCGAAAAATATTTTAAAGCGTCTTATCAATCTAATCCGAAAGTATTAATCCAAGCAACAGGAAGTTTGGTTCTGTAATGTAGTTTTTACGCCATTGCTAGAGTTCGTTGTTTAAAAACTTTATCTGCCATTCAGTTTTTCGATTAATCTCGGTCAAATTGAATGAATCTAAGATAGAGGAGCCCAAAGTATATCTAATTTCTACTCTCAACTATGATGGGTAATTGAATTCCCCCCGCCCTCGCAAAAAATTAAATTTTATTCTGAATTTTTTGAGGCACTGTCGCGTAGTCAGCCCAATCACGACATTTGAGGTTGATTTGAGACTTACACGACAGCGAGCAAGCTCAATATGGCTTTGCTCTAAATGCGAGAAATTTGGCTGGAATAAGAAATGCAAGGAGTAAAGTGAGAAAGCATGATCACGGTTTTCAGGAAGTTTTAGTCAGATCATAGCAAACTCCAAATCCTTTAAATATAGCCTAAATCTCTTGAATTGAAAAATAGTTTATAGTTTTGTTATTATCGTGTTTTTAGTTAATATAAGTGTTTGATATAAAAAGATAGATTCCTTACATAGTAGAAAATCCTACTAAAACCAAAAAGATCAGATTGAGTATTTAGAGGTTAAACTTACCAATCTTTTATAACTATCGTTTCCATTGAATCCGGTGATATACCGAAATCCTCTTATATAAGAGATTCTAGGGTCAAGCCACCACTAGGAAAATCCCTACACAGGAGATTTTACTTAGGGCGATTTGTTGCTCCAAACAACAAAAGAATAGTTTTCATCCGACTATGCGACAGGGTGAAAAATCATAGAATGAGTCGAATTGCTGGCGCACGACTAGATTAAGATCAATCCTTAAAAAATATATTAAAATATTTTTTAACTCGTTATTTGTTATACAAGATATTTTTTAGCTTTTCAAATCGCGAAATTCATTTCAAAAACACAAATAAAAAGCAAAACCATCGTTCAAAATTCAAAATCACAACAAATCTCTCGTTCATTTTTCAAATTCAACTTTTCTTTCCACTTGCTTTTTCAAAAATACCTTTCTTTTTATCCTTAAACCTTTCAAATATCTTCTCAAATCAATGCATAGCACGATACAGGTATGTTTCAGTCATCTGGCAAAGTTTTGATTCGTTGCAAAGCAATTACTAACATTTTCATGCATCCTTTAGGTTTCGCCGACGATTTTCGTCATTAAATTTGGTCCTGTCTATTAGTAAGCCTTTTTGAAGCTTATAATGGTATGTTTCCGTAATTCTACTTTTATTTTATGTGTTTTTGAGTCAATTACTAACATTTTATTCAATATCTAGGTCCGTCTGATGGTTTCTTAACAATTATTTCGATTGTATGTATCAATTTTTACCAATTATTGACCCCTTGGTCAATTGAATGGATTTTTGAATCAATTACTAACTTTGTTCACGCCTTCTAGTTCCAATTGAACGAGATTTTCAATTTATTCGAAATCTAGCTAGTTCTTTTAGGTAAAATAGCGTTGAATTTCACTTGGATGCTTTTCTATTCCCATTTTAACTCGTTTGCAACCCAGTCGCTAAAGTTTTAATCCTCCTCGGTGGCTAAATGGTCTATTTAAGCAATGTACATCTTGCTCTGTTGAATCTTTGACTGATCCATTTCAACATGCATATTTCACGAGTATCTTAATGAATTATTAACCTTTTCGGTTTAATGAGGTGCTTTCTCGGCTGTATGTGTGATGGACTCGATTCGGGATGAGTTCTTCGTTCTTAGTTCGTTCTTGTTCAAATTTTTGACGTTTCAACCACTTTCAGATGTTGCCGTTGGTCTATTTGACGTGTTTTTTGAATTATTCTCTGGTTGCAAGTAATAAAGGTTTCAACTGTTTCCTTTCTATTTGCTATCAGTGTACGCAATTGCTACGCCCCAGTAAAGTGGTTTAGTATTCTTGCTGCGAGTGCTCATTTTAACCAGTTATATCCAGAACAACTTTGGTTTAGGTTACATAGCAATTGTTCAGGCAATCACTGTGAAATTGCTCCCCTTGCCTTGGATCTCTGCAGTGAATGTTGATACAACGACACTTTCCTGTACAATGGTTTGAAAAACATCTATTGGTTTTAGCTTCAGTGGTGTCACAATTTCTTGGGAGAGTAATGATTTGTTTATCCTTGACTACTACTGCTTCAACAAAGGGAGGATGGATGTATTAAAATGGAATCTAGATAATGATGGATTAGTGATAATAAATAATTTGCTTAATTTCCTTATTTAAACGTGTATAGTCAATTCAATAATATCTGAGTGAACATTCAAAGAATAGTAGGTAACGGTTCGTGCAGTAGATTAGAATTAAGAGACGCGTCTTCCCTGAATTTTCCTAATTTTTTTTCTCTGGTTTAGGGTGAGACTTGCTATGATTTGAGTGATGAAGCTGTAAATCGTCCTTACAATACGTTCTTAGCCTCGTTATCAAGTGATCAATATTTGCCAGGCCCGTATATTCCCAGCGTTCCCCGTCCAGATACTCAAACTTATATTCCAGGTGTTGAATGTTCAATTCCTGTAGATTCAGATGAAGACGCAAGGACAGCAACAGGCACATCACAAGATGCCGAGCTCGAGGATATGCTTTTGAACGAGGAAATTGATAGTCTCATTGCAGAGCTTAACCGTGCAAGACCGGGTTCTACCAAGTTAAGGCGCCAAGCGTATGATGCTTATATTAATGGAGTTCGTAGTTCATTCTTCTTCTTCAAAGATATTCGTACTGGCCGTAATATCAATGCCACCCAGCAAAGGTCCTAACTTTATAATATCATTTTTTTAATTTTTTGTATTTCGTATAATCATGAATATCTGTTTGTTAACATACACCTAAAGCTCTATATAAGGCACGATCATGAATTAAAACGTATGCATCTATTAATTCTACATAATTGTTCCTTTTGTTACTTTGAAGGGAATGTCCTAAACTGTGAGCAAAATCTTTCCTACATTTAACTTAGTCTAAACCAGTATATGCGGATCACAATCCGCGGCTAAAAATAAAAGTGGTGTGCGGATGCTAATCCGCGGCTGTAAATAAAAATGTATGAGGATGACAATCAGCAGCTCTAAAGAAAAACTGACAATCTGCTTTATTAAATAAAAACTGACGAAGAAAACCACAACAAATCAACTTTTCTCCTAGTGATTAACTGCTACACAAACATCATCTCTAACATGGCTAAAGAAAGATCGCAATTAACCTATCTTAGATACCTTGCTGATGTATTACAGAATTCTTTACATTTGGAAGAACCCACAGACGAAAATGATCTTCCACAAATAATTCCCGATGTTGTCACCCTAAGGTTTGATACAGTTCTATGACTGGTATGTAGGAATGCTGAGGTTCCTTGAGTATAGGCATGAGAATTTGAATCAAAGAGACGGATATTGGCACATGCTCTTTAAGTGTGGACATAAAACGAATGGCAAAAGATGCCCAGCGAACTACACTGTCGATATCGAAGATTCAGGACAATCAAAGGTTTCATGGAGAATGAAACATGATCATTCTATTGGCACTAAAACTTACTTCCAAGCCCATAAGTCTGAGTTGAAAATGAAAAAGTTTGTTGTTTTAAATATAAGAACTCACAACGTTGAAAAGTTATATAAGAAGTATCTCAGAACTAAACTGTCGAGTAAAGAAACTCCCGAGGCTTTCAATGCCTTTCACCAAAGAGCAGCCAAGAGAATAGAGGCAATGAATTTGAAATTGCAGAAGATTTTAAGCATTCCTCAGTTTGTGTCGTTTGGATTCCAACAGTACAACGTCGCATCAGATTATGCTACGGTAATGTTACATGAAGACAGAACTGATCAGAAAACTGTTCCACATGCTAATAAACATCGAAACCAATCCTGGGGTTGCATAATCTCAAGTAACACTATTCGAAACAAAGACCACGTCGTTTACTTTGATCGAATTTCGAAATGTTCAATTGACTTCCTGGCCAAATGCACTCCAAAGCAGAATCAACCACTTCCGCCATCAAAGCAGGAAGTTTATGTGTTTGCATTCATTAGAAGAAGTCAAATAACAGGGGAAGAGGAACCCATTGCTTGTTACATCACCAATAATGATGATGACCATTCAATGAAGACCTTCTTTGATGTTGTTAATGATCTATTCCTAAAGGCGCCAAAGTTAATCGTGACAAACTGTGAAAATCGAATGATCACCATGTTGAATACGTTTATGCCAGGTATAGATGTAATGTTTTCCTGGAATGACTTGCAAGCCGTGTTTTTTCAACTGTTAACATTGTTGCTGCCACCAGATCAGGTTGGTATCCAGCCAATTCTTAAGACCATTTTTCAAATTGCTCAGGTGAACGATAAGAGAATGACCAAATCAAGCTGGCAAGGATTTATTGATTATGTTAACTTGAATGATGTTTCCAAGGCTTATCTTAATAGAGTCTGGAATGTAAAAGAAAAGTGGTGTCACGCATTCTTGAAGTACAAACCCAAATACGTTGATGTATTCAGCATTCTTACCTCAAGCTTCTTTTCTCAGTTGCAAGCAAAAAGAATATTCCCCTGGGAAAATGCAGTGGATGTCATTCATCACTTATTGAGGACTATGATGAAGAAATAAAAGCTGTGCTCAATTCTAGTAGAACTAGACCATTGTGTGATTCTGAAAGAAAGGAGCTTGAAGCTGCCGAAAATGGAACTGCTAGAAAGAAAAAAACACTAAGCGAATATGTGAAGGAAGTAGATGAGGAAGATTGTAATTATAAAGTGGGTGCAACAAGGCTCTACAAGGTGACCTTCAACTGTGAAAACATTGAATGTTGTTGTCCAACATTTACCAAGAGTCAACACTGGTGCGAGCATCTATTCTCAGTCAATCTATATCGTTCAGATTCTGGAAGTGCAATAGATTTGGATATGTTTAGTCAGATGTATGGCATGAAACTTGCTTTCCGACCACACTGGTGTATTGAACTAAAATATGGAATTGAGCGTGTCAGTTCAGAGTTGAGACCTGCCAGCTTACAAGAGGAAGAGAACACTACCGAAGAAAAACACATTGAAGAGCTACTTCCCATAATAGATGCACTTGCAGCGGGTCTTAGACAAGCGCAAAAACGCCAGCGCTTCGAGTGGACCGAATATCTTTTAGAGGAATCTATCAAACTTGCCAAAAGGGTCCAACGTAGAGGAATTCTTAGCAAGGAGAGGATTCAACAAATCATAGATCTACCTGTACAGGCACTTCTGGTTGTTGATATCACTTCTCCATTGAATAATGCAGTGAATATTGAAGAACAAGATCCTACTGATCCCGATCTATTACCGACAAACGACCGAGATGAATGATGGTTGCCAAATAGTAGTCTTTTTTTATAGTAGTCCTTCGTGGATTTGTAAAAATCACTTTATACAAGACATAAATATATATCTAAGTATTTTTTTCAAAAATCAACAATCTCTTCATAGAACCAGAACATTCTTGGTGTGATTTAAAACGAATTATAATAATTAGTGAAGGGGTACTTATAGACTTCTTATAGTGCAAAGAGTCATTTTTCCGTTTTTGTCAAAGAAAAGCCAATCATGTTCGGGCAAGTTTATTTTCAGCTTTACAAATTCCTCACACCTCATCATGATGCTCGAAATGGTTAAAAGGTTTTGATGACTTTCTAAACATAGTTTTAGCTCTAGTTCAAAAGTACCTCCATGACCTGAGCTGTAAAGTTTACAGACATAAAAATTGAAGTCTAAGTGAATGGTTCATTTGTAGAAAGGCAATATTTCTTCTTAATAGTCTTCCAAAGTGTTACCCATTTGCCTTCACGTATTATACTTGACCTTCTGTGATGTGAGGCACGTATGTAGTTCTTCTTATGCTTTTAACATTTTTGATATCATATGTGGATAGTTTATGTGATAATTTTGACCAAATCTTGAGCCAAATTCCTTGAGAAAATATAAAATATTCAAAAATAAAGAAATATATACTAATATTTACAAGAAACATAAAAAAATACTATGATTCCATCAATATGCCCCTGATAAACCATAGCAATCAATTTGAGAACCCTTGAACCATAGTGTTATACGGTAAACCATCTCAATAGTTTGCAGCCAGTTGCAAACTCACATTGCTGTCACCTGATCATGTGACTTCAAAGCCACCAAGTCTAGAAGTCCAAGACTTTTTCAAGGCTTTTTATGCACTCTGTGCATAAAAAATACTCAAGAAAGCGTGTTTTGTTCCGTCAGTTCTCATACTTAAGAATTATTTTTTACAGATTTCTCAATATTTTTTATGTATATATATGCGGTAGATTTTTTCACTTTACTCATGCGACAGGCACCAGGGAACAATAACTCAAAAACAATTAAGTTTAAAAATACGAGATTAGAACCTCAAAAAATAAAAATTGAAACATTTTTTAACATCTTTTGCTTTGTGTCAATTCAAAATGAATAGTGAATCGCAATATCATTTCCTGTTTCCAAAGACATCCCATGCTTCATCAGTAGTGTCCATTAAGGATCTTACAAAACCGAATTCTTTTCCAATAAAGTCAATAAACGCTAGTTCTATTTTAACTACGAAATCTACCGATTTCATCAATCATGACTTTTCGCGAAAGAAATGTAATGCAAGTTGGGACTACTATCGATCCCGAAATAGCTTCTTAATTGCTCGAGCTACGCTTTCAACTCACTTCAAAGGGAACAACTCCAGTTTGGAACTCATATCAAAAGCTTCCTCATTAGTAAGTATATATGTTTTAATGCTTATATCGAAGGATTACTAACAAAATTAGATTTGGAAATCAGCAGGTGAACCATTTAAGAATTATTACGAACTTCTCTCTATTATGGATTCTATTTGGTATGGGAAAAGAACCTCGGTTGCAACACATGTATCTTTTACCGATTATTCTACAGGTGATAAATTTCAAGAACCCAGAAGTGAAAAATCACTTAGAACGAACTTCAGGATTTTCAAAAAGGTACTTCCCAAGAAGAGACAGGTTATCGCTAAATTTAAAGACGGCTTTAAAGTAAGTGAAACCAAATTAAATTTCGACTTTCGCATTCTAACGGAAGATTTGTTTCGTTAGGTTAATTAGTTGTAAAGTTTCGATGCTCCAAAGAAGAGCTTTTCTGTACGTCCATGTATC
Source organism: Hemisphaericaspora xylofermentans (assembly GCA_002105455.1). Lineage (NCBI taxonomy): Eukaryota > Fungi > Ascomycota > Pichiomycetes > Serinales > Debaryomycetaceae > Hemisphaericaspora > Hemisphaericaspora xylofermentans. The sequence continues at coordinate 163,638 of NDXA01000012.1, read as the reverse complement.
AATAGTACTTATCTTAGTTAACTATTATTAATTTTTAATCAACTATCTAAACGAAGTTAATATACTCCATGTAGGAACGTGAATATGTGTTCAAATTATTTCCAAGATTTTGTTTGTTTAATTTAAAAATAGAATTTGGTTTTGATGTAACTGCCGAATTTGTATATCCACGCTTGGGAAGAGACGTGGAACCTCCGTCATGTTTTTTTTTATCTTCTTGGTTTCTCCAATTTTTCTTGTCCAAATTTTCCATGTCAGATAAAGTGTAGTTCCAGTTTTCTAACAATTGGTAGACCCAAGAAAAGTAAATTGTAATTTCTGAAGGAAAACCAACCCCCCCTCCCCACCCCCCGAGCAAGGCTTGAGAAGTTAGAGCTATAGACAGCTTCCGCTATTGTACGATTGGATGATATAATTGTTGCAAGAACCTCAGCGCAATTATTGGTACATGTAGCTTGAATTGAAATTTAGTATAGTAAAATGAAGATCTTGATCATTAATCGTTAGAATTCGAGCATGTTCCCCTTTTCAAAGTAAGAAATAGTGTCAAAACCGAAACCCCAAGAAAATCTTGGGAAGGCGAGAGCAAAAATTTTTGGAATACAAAATAATTTGATGACAAAAACAAATTGATTCAACTACTTCCAATAACCACCATTCTATCATGAACTCCGAAACCAAAAATAACCGCGCACTACTAAGTAGTATTGACACTCTAGAGAAGCTAACCTCGGTATATTCCACCGAAGAAAAGGAAAGAAGATTTGATAGATTTAGAACTCAAGCGCCAGAAGCGGACGCGGAGCCAAAGGAGTTGTTTGATGATTCACTATCAAAATTGCTTAACGTATGTAGCAGCACCACTATTTTACCAGAGAATCACGCATGATACTAATAAGTTTAGATCTCTTCGGTGGTAAAACCGGAAAATCATTTCGAATCTCGAATTAGGAATCTCTACGAGACTATGCTAAAGTCCCAAAGGGAAGAAAACGAACAACAATTAACTGTACCACCTGGGGTTGAAGATGATTTTCGGTTGACAAAGATTGAGATATCAGTTAGCAATTCCCTTGATAATGACGCTAGCTCGGACGACGAGACCCCTCAGGCAACAGGCGAGAAAAAACCAAAGCAGACCCGCCGAAGACTAAGTAACTCGGTAAAAGACTTCCTTGAAGGCATTTTTCTTATAAGGCCCTCTCCGAATAGAAGAGAACGAGAACTAATTGCGAAGAAATGCGGTGTTACTGCTTTGCAGATAAGAGTTTGGGTATGTTACCTACGAGAGCTTAATTTTGTTTATCGTTATTTACTAACCAAATTTCTAGTTTACAAATAAGAGGATGAGAAAGAAACAGCTGACCGGGACAAGTCCCGAGAGCTCTACAAGTCCATAGGTCTATAAATACTGATTTTCGAATTATTCATATTCATAACTACCTTTTGTTAGCTTACTTTTGTGGAAATTAATTTCAAAGTTTAATTGAGGCTGGTCTTCACGAAGATCATGTAACAAACTCAAGGAGGTCATGCTTAATTTCTGCTTCTTTGATTCATCGCTTATAAGATTAGCAATCTCACGGCCAGTACACGCCTTTATGGTATGTCTATTCCCATTCTCTTTCAACTTCCAAAGCAATTCAGACAAAAGTCGGATTCTGCTATTAAGATCTATTGTGTTATTAGTAAGTAATGCGGATATGATGGAAGGAATAAATCTGGCTATATGATCTTTGTCATAAAACTCTATTAATTTAAATGCACTATTGGGATTTTCCATAACCATTGCCTTGTAGAACGAATGTGCAACTCGAGTTTTATTCGTTTTCATACTCTCGAGTACTATTTGAAGAAAGGTAACTAGTTCCTTTGGTGAATCTTTCCTTGATCTTTCTACGAATCTCAATGTATAGTCAGTAAATTGCCGCAAAATATCCCGTTTGGCTGTGACATCTCCAGCATAGCAGAATGCATCAGTATTGAAAAACTGGAATAAGGTATCTATAACCATAGCAATTTGTTGTGCCGGAAGTAAGGATACAGTCTGCGCATACGCACGAATAGCATAATTGTACCGTTTTGTAGCTTCATCACTGCATCTTTGATAAATTTTATCAAATGAATTAGTTTGCTTATCATGAATTAAATTGGTGCCTAATTTGACAATAGTTTCCTCTAATATCCTATTAAAAACAAGGGCTATAAATGCCTTATCAAGTAATCCCATCTTTAATATCCCCATACGAAATATTTCTAAAATTAAATGTCTTCCTTTCACCCTTTGATCCAATATAATTTTGACTAGATCGTTGATATTGGGGGACGTTTCAGTTTGCGCAAATCGCTTTATTACCATGCGTGCTAGTTTCGGATGGCGATCAAACATTAATAACAAGGAATGAAGTTGATTTGAATTAATTTCCAAAGTCGAGATAAAATTTTCGATGATAGCAGTCGATTGAACCACACCAAAATGTTTTCGCATTAACCAGATTGATTCTTTAAAGTCTTCAAACGATTCATGAAAAAGTATATTGATACATTTGGCGATATATTCATCATCTAGAACTCGAAATAAACTAAGAAATGCAGTTCTTATCTGAATGTACTCACCCCGGCTCAATATTTGTTGCATAATACCATTTGTAATTGGTTTATTTGCACATACAGAGGCGCCTCGTATTAACAGAAAGACTTCAAAGGAATCCATGATTCCAGAATTAAGGATATAAATCACATCTGATTTTGTCAAATGTAGTCCCATTGAAGATATCGAGTTAATGGCCTGTATGAACGGAGCAACATATGAAGGGGCTCCCGATGAATTCAAATATGTCGATGAGCTGTATTCGGGGAAGATTACACTTACGAACCCCTTTTCTGAAACAATGTCACGAAATTTCAACAAGTAACGTGCGATGATGTAAACCGATACAGTTGGATCGTCCCGAAGAATCATTATGAGCCGCTTTAGATATAAGATAGATATTCGCATATCCTTTGATTTGAAGTTTTGATAATATTCCTCTAACTCTTCTATTGATTCCAATTTGTTTATATGGGACCAGAAATCAAGTATTTCATATACCTCAGATGATCTAATGCGGAAATGGTGTTGTATTGAAGTGAGAATTTGGGCTTGTAGATTGTGGTCAAAGTCCTCTAGTGGTATGTTAATCAAGAATTCAACAATTAATAACTCACTGCCATCATTTGATATAAACGAGCAAGCATTATCGAGGAAGTCAGTTATTTCGAGCAATGATGTGAATGATTCTGTGAATAAGCGCCAACACAGTTGGTATCGCATATGGTAAAGTAGTCTATGTACAAGTAATTTCTTTGTGGAAGGGTCTAAAACAGGCATAAAATCGTAATAATGCAAATATAATCGTGGGTCTATTAAAACAGGGTCGTATGCTAATATAATAAATAATTTGTTGTCGGGATTAATTTCTAATGCCAAATCCTTCCTTAATTTTGGAAGATGTCGTACCGATTCTTCTGCTGAAAAGGTGTCTGGAAAGTAAATACTTCCTTGATCATTCTCCGATTCTAATACCTTGGTAAGGTAATTAGACATCTTTGCTTCTAATGTTAACTTTGGAGTTTTGTTGAAAAATTTCTGCGATGCCAATAGTCGTTGAAATATCATTGGTCTATTTCGTATTAATGTGTTATATACTAAAACTCTTTTCAACGGATGGTTTAAAGAACATCGTAGCTTTATCATCTTTCTTCCGATATTCTTCTCCCCGCCAGTTTTACTTTTAGTGTGTGTTTGCTAAGTAGTAAATAAATTTCCCTAATTTTTAATTGTCACCAAATCTGAAGAGGTTATCAATAATTTTCCGTTTTATTTTTCGTTTTAGGTTTGCAAGACTGTTCAAATTAAAATCATGATCGCACTGGTTTTTGTTTGAGGTTCTCCTGCAACCAGGCAACATCAAATCAGTTAATTCGACATAATTCATTTGACCATAGCGGGAAGGCACGCTGAGAATGGCGCAAGTTATATGGAATTCCGACATTGATGTGTACAATCTTGATGTTATGCCATTTCTGGTGGCTAGAGGAATCGCGAGATATCTTCCTGTGCAAGACTTACTAGCCTTTGCCCGGGTATCACGAAACACAAATCGCGCCGTAGCTGAAAGTGCATTGTGGATTTCAAGGTTAAAAGAAATGAAGGTCTGGGAAAATGCAGAACAGATTACTAAAGATCAACTACGAAAGAATCCAAAGACGTTTTATCTTGAAAATCCATTGTCATGTTTAGATTATGTTTATAGATCGAACAAGAATGCCAAGTATCAGATGTTGAAAATCCACAAATGCTTATATCCATATTATAAAGAACTATTGGTGAATAAAAGTTATGACAAACTACGAATATTTAAGGATTTCCGTACCCCTGAGGATCAAGCTAAAATATTAACAAACTTATTGACCTACAATAAAATTGACTATATAGAGCTGTCAAGAATAATGGCAAGAGACAAAATTAATGAATTGATTGAAATATTTGAAAACGCGCTATTGCGAGAATTGGAGATTCATTTTGATATAGAAGATTATGAAAAAACAAGGCAATTCGTTATGATTTTAATATCCCTTCAGAATCAACAAACTATAATTGATTTCTTTTTGCAGAGGAGTATCTTCTCCAATGAAGAACGAGAAATATTCAATTTGGAGAAATTTGATTCAGAGAAGTACTATATCAAACAAGAGAACGAGAGTGGAAAGATAGTATACTCATTGGACCCCGTGGCATTTGAAGAGCTTACTAAAGAGATCGCAGAGATATTGAATGAACAATCACGAATCATTGACTTGATCTTTCCAAACAACATTCCTATGATGTATAAAGTCTGTGAAGAGTTAATCTCCAACCAATTGAGTGAACTTTTAATGATGTTGATTGATTCCTCAAAACAACATAACCTATATTTGACTTTTGTGCCAATTATATATGAAAAGCTAACTGTTAATTTGATTGATTTACTCGTTGATTCTAAAAATTTAGGTAATTCATATCATCACTTAGTTATAGAATTACTCGATATGCTGTTTGAATCATTCGCAGCGGAGTACTTACGAGAGGAAGTTTCAAATCATCAGACACATTCAAAAGATAAGATTTTACAATGGAAGTTAACTATATCTAAACAAGAGCAAGAAACCACTCAAAAAATCCTTGCACAAGTCAAAGTTGAATCCAAGAACGATTTCTTAACCAGTTTTAAAAACGTATTTACTATAGGTTCGAGTAAGGAGGATGACTCAAATTCACAAGAGAAATTCTCAGAAATACAGGCTAAGGCAAAGATTCTCTCCGAGAATATTAAAACTCTAGATAAAATTTTCAGTCCTGAACTAGTTGTCGAGACCTTAAATGATGCAAAAATAGCACTTCATAGATTGTTGAAATTTCGAGCCTTTACTGTTTCTTCATTAAGAAGCGATATTTTCCAGTCAATACAAGCAATCTTCATTGATGCGATGGACATAATTGGGATAGAGCATTTACGTCCAGGATTTGAGAAGGCTTTAACATACTTACAAACATATAATCCTAGTTCTTTGACTTATACAGATACTCACAATGAAACTTTTGCTGAGCCCTTAGTATTGTTCTTTGATTTAATTAATATGGCGGATATTATTATTCAAATGCTTGATATATTTTATAAAGAGGAGATGCTCAATAGACATATTATTAAACATGAAAATTCTATTTTGAATCCTAGTCTTCAAAACAAGAAGAAAATAGAAGGGTTGGTTGATAAATATGTAGCTGATGGTCTTAATGTCGGTATCGAAATCTTAGTGCATCAAATTGATACGGTATATGACGAGTTGTTACTAGACACAGACTACAACCCAACAGACCCAAATGCAATAGACACCTTTGGACCAACACCAGCTGCGAAGAAAGCAATTAGTGTATTAGAAGAAAATATGAATTTCCTAGTCGATAGTGCTGACAAATCCGTTGTGGAAGTGTTTCAACATGAAATCGCAGAGCGATTTTTTCAAACTATTGTCAAAATTCTCAAGACTAGGATTATTTCGGTAGGTGGGGCCCCCAGCTTAATCTCCGATCTTAATTTGTACTATGAGTTTATGGTTGAACATATCAAGACCAACAAGAAATTGATTATTCCATTATATCAAGCATTGAAAAAAGTGGGTAACATATATCTTATAAGCGGGGATGATTCGAAAGCAATTGGTAGATTGGTGAGTGATCTTTCTAAGTTCAATGGTATATTTGGACAAGAGGAGATTTATGAATTTGTTCAAAGACGTCAAGACTGGGCTGACATAAAGAAACATGTGGAGAAGGTAATGTATGGTTTTGGATTTGGAGATTGTAATTTAATGTGAAGCTATAGCTTGATTCTGAGGTTGAACTTTTAATAATACCTTTCTATGTAACAAATTAATATAAAACGATTGTCTAATGAGCCCAACGTACTGTATTCTATTGTACAGATATTCCACTCAGTCAGTTTACCTTATTTACGTAATTGCTGCAAAATAAGATTTGCTAGTCATGTGACTCGTAAATTTTTTTTTTTCCAATTTCTTTTTCCACTTTTTTTATGGCTCCCTCAAACTAGATACTAAATTAGTAGGTACGATTTAAACCTTCAGAAACCACTAGATTTTGATATTAGAAGCATAGATGAATGGAGTAGCATGCGCGGATGTGCGCCGACTAGTACGTCTCTGTGTTACGCTACGAAATCTGTCTACATTTATAACTCGAAAACAGTTGTTTCTGTCCCTCTCTTGTAACTTTTTCACGTCAGACTTACAAGAGAAATCATCGGGGGATGAAACAAATTATAGGAAAAGAAACCATAGGATAACTGATCCAAAGACCAAATTCGAAGTTTTAGGAAAGTCAAAATGGGATAAGATAGGCCCGATGCTGTTACGAGAAACCAATGCAGCAAATAGATTATCTAAGGTAGTTGATTTGCAGATTGATGACCTCATTAAGAGCCTTGATGATATTTACAGTGAGCGACGATATGAAACATTCCTTGAAGATTCGACCATAGCATTGAAAAGCGAAGATTATGAAATCCATGAGTTTTTGGTGAAGAATTCAAAATATAGGCGATTTATGGCATATATCCTCCAAGATATTTGTCAATTAATCATCGAGGATAAATGCAGCCTCTTGCGGGATTCTGTCAGGCTTCTCTCTGAGTTGCATATTATAACCACGCACACAGCGGAGAAGCTAGAATCTACTGCAACCAAAGAGGAGTTCCTCTCCCTATTTGCTAGGGTGATGGTCAAGAAAGCAATTTTTAGCAATCGATCATTTTTGGCAAGCGTGTTTGTAATGCAGTTAACAAAAGCAGGATTTGAAATCGACACCCAAACAATGAATTTGGTCTTTGTCGGGTTAACAGCTGGACTTCCTGATGATTATTTAAAAAATGCGTTTGCTGCATTGCAGCTAATGAACTTTCTTGGTTTAGAAGATATGGAAGCTGCACAAGTGGATCGAGTGATGAGATATTTCTGTTCGAAACCTCATGGGATATATTTTGCAAATTATTTATTCAAGGAATTAATGAGGATAAATTTTATTCGTGAATATGCCAGAAACCATCCAAATGAGGTCTCAGAAATGATAAATGCACTCCTTCAGACAAATATAAGCAACCATAACATTGGTACTGCTTTTGAAGTCTGGAAAGATGCCGCGCCATATATTGAAGACAAAATAAAATTTACCCCTGTTTTGGTTCAATTAATAAATGAAGCCTCTTCGCTATACTCAAAAGATGTCAAAGAAATGTTATATCACCTACCCAATGATGTATTGTCTAATGATGAAATGGTTGACTTTCAGATTTCGTTTTATGGTTCTGATGGCACCTGTCAGAAACAGTTTGAACTTTTGACAAGATTATTGCAACCCCCCTTAAGGCGATCAACTATGTCGCTGTTGCTCGCTGCATTCGTTGCCATGGACAAAGAATCAAATTCGCAGCAAACCATTGAAGCGATCTTTAAACATGGAGGTGGGGTTTTTCCTCAAGATATAAAGTGTATTGTGGAACGATTATTGAAGCAAAATAAACTTGAGGAAAGTATAGATATGGTGCAAAAGATGGACTTTCATTTATCCAAACTTGCCTGTGTGTCGATATTCAGATACGTGATACTAAATAATTGCATCAAGACTACCTCAAAGGCCCAAGATTTTGTGGATAGGTTATACAACAAATTAATTGATCTTGGAGATGATGATACCAAAGAACTCGTTACTTTGGTAATAATAGAAGGTGCTGTAGCAAGGCTTGAAATGCGGACAGCCATAAGTATATATAATTCGATATTAAAGATCACTTCGCGTCACAGAGTATACAACAGAAGTGAAACATTTGGTTGCAAACTTCATAAAGTTGCAATCCCAGAAAAATTTGAGAACATAATACGCCTTAGCGTCAAAGGACTGATTAAGAGTTTGGATCTTATAGGCGTGAGAGCACTTAAAGAGGAGAATAATATTATTTTAGATTGGGTTATGAGTGAGTTCAAATCACATGGTTGGGACTATCGGGCTATCTTAAATCTATTGAAGCGACACGATACACATGGATATCTTAAAAAGGTAATCAAAGACGAGGTCCTTCAGCATTGTAGATAGTTATCAGACTGTATATTAGATGTGTATATATTTACAAGTATTTCCATGTTATTTCAATAACAATAATATTTTTTGGAACATTCTATTCTATTTCTTAAATCTTTGCCTTGCTTCCTTCTTACTAAACAACTTACCACCCTTAATTTCCTTTGCTCCTTCGCCCATTAACTCTAATAATTCAAGATCCTTCTCTTTTTTAGTTTCGGGACTTTCTTCTTCTTCAGTACTGAACCCAGTGAATTTTTGATTGAATTGACTGATTTTTCCAGTTGCCAAACTAGCTTTTGCCAAACTAGATCTAGTAGGATTCCATAACGCTGAATTTCTTTGGTCCGCAATCATTCTGATTTCATCTTTAGGAGCTTGAGAACGACGTTTTATAACACTTCCGTCACTTAATTCTACTAATGTATCAAATTGATAAAAGATTGCTGGTCTAGCTTTACCTAATTCAATTTTTCTCATCACACGACGAGACGAAAGGGTGACATCACCCTTGATGGTTATTAACCCCTTTATACCTTTAGCAGCACTCATTTTCTTTTAAGATTCCTATCAGTTTATGTCTTTACCTTCACTGAACTGTGTAAGGGAGTTCTCAGTTTACTTTAATATGATTTGAAAAATTAAGAAGATTTTTTGCAGGTCGTGTGTAATAGTTCAAGAATTTTTTTTTTTCAATTACCACCAGAAGTAAATTGATGAACAGCAGCTGAATTAGTAGGTCAAATAATACAACAGTCAGATAGCTAAATACGATACAAAGAATGGCCTTTTCAACTCAGACTCCCACAATTGTCGTGCTAAAGGAAGGTACCGATAGCAGTCAAGGTACCCCACAAATTCTTCATAACATTAATGCGTGTCTTGCTATTCAAGAAACTCTTAAACCAACATTAGGTCCCTTTGGATCAGATATTCTTATTGTTAATTCCCAAGGTAAGACAACCATATCTAATGATGGGGCTACTATTTTGAAATTGTTGGACATTGTCCATCCTGCTGCTCAGATGTTGGTTGACATCTCAAGATCTCAAGATGCTGAAGTTGGTGATGGTACTACTAGTGTCACAATTTTAGCAGGGGAATTATTGAAGGAAGCCAGAACATTTATAGAAGAAGGTGTTTCTTCTCATTTGATTACAAAAGGATATAGAAAGGCTAATGAGTTATGTATGTCCAAGATTGAAGAAATTGCCGTTAATATTAAGAAAGAAGGTGCTGCAGCAGGCGAGTTTAGAGAAATGTTGGAACGATGTGCCACTACTGCGATGAGTTCCAAGTTAATTAGCCAAAATTCTCAATTCTTCACCAAGATGGTTGTCGATGCGGTTTTGAGTTTAGACGAAACAGATTTAGATGAAAAATTGATCGGTATTAAAAAGGTTCCAGGAGGAAGCATGGAAGACTCTATGTTTGTTGATGGGGTTGCATTCAAGAAAACATTTTCATACGCTGGGTTTGAGCAACAGCCTAAAAAATTCACTAATCCAAAAATTATCAATCTTAATGTTGAATTAGAATTAAAGGCAGAAAAAGATAATGCAGAAGTTAGAGTAGAACAAGTTAAGGATTACCAAGCTATCGTTGATGCTGAATGGCAAATTATATTTAATAAATTGGAAGCAATCTCTCAAACTGGTGCCAATATTGTCTTATCTAAATTACCGATTGGTGATTTAGCCACTCAATATTTTGCTGATAGAAATATTTTCTGTGCCGGTAGAGTTAGTTCTGAAGATATGGATCGTGTCATTAAAGCTGTTGGTGGTCAAATTCAATCTACTTGTTCTAGTATCCAACCAGAAGATTTAGGAACGTGTGAATTATTTGAAGAAGTTCAAATTGGTGGTGATAGGTATAATCTTTTCAAGGGATGTCCACAAGCCAAAACTTGTACATTAATCTTGCGTGGTGGTGCAGAACAAGTTATTGCTGAAGTTGAAAGATCCTTACATGATGCTATAATGATTGTCAAACGTGCTGTGAGTCACCATACCGTTGTGGCTGGTGGTGGTGCAATTGAAATGGAATTATCCAAATATTTACGTGATTACTCTAAAACAATTGCCGGAAAGCAACAATTGATCATTAGTGCATTTGCCAAAGCATTGGAAGTGATTCCAAGGCAATTATGTGAGAATGCTGGGTTTGATGCGATTGAATTGTTGAACAAATTACGTAGTGGGCATGCTAAAGGTGAAACTTGGTATGGTGTTGATTTCCAAAAGGAATCAATTGGTGATAATATGACTAGTTTTATTTGGGAACCTGCTTTGGTGAAGATAAATGCCCTTGCTTCTGCAACTGAAGCTGCGACATTGTTGTTATCAGTAGATGAAACTATTAGAAATGATGAACAAGAAGGACAAGCCCCACCACAAGCCGGAAGAGGTAGAGGCGCATTTTAATAAATTATATAGTATATAATATAAACGCGTGTATAGAATAATTTAACATAAAATTAGTTCAATAATTGGGATTATTGCGTTTCTTTTATATAAAATTCACATGCTGGTTAGGTAAAGGGATGAATGTATCCTAACGAATTTAATTTAAGCCAGACTGGTGGAAAGGGGATTTAATGGACAATCGGGTTCTCTTGGATTGCTGGAGAATTAATTTACTTGTTTAAGAAAGAAGTACAATGGAGGAAACATTGGGCGCTACCAATACTGCATTGTTAAATTTGCAGAAGAAGAAAACCGAAAAATATTCAAATGGTGGTTCACAAACTGGCTGCAATCCAAAATCTAGAGAAAAGATATTTCAGTATTTACAATGCAATTGGGTACTTTCCTAATGCTAAAGATCCCCTCGTTGTTTGAAATTGAATGTCTCAGAAACTCTCTGAGAATGTGCGTCGTGCGTTCGTTCTAAATAGTTTAAATTAGCTCAGATAATCCAGATCTGAAAGCACGAAACCAATTCAAGAATGTGATTAGCTGTATTCCTCCATTTTAAAGTTCTTGCTCGTAAATGTGGTCATAAAATAAACCAAAATAGGCATAAGAATATCGATTAACTATGAATAATGGTTCCCGTGTTGTTTATATTCTGTCCTAAAATGGAATCTGTTTAATCCTGTGAATTAATCCTGCCAAGCGTCATTCCAAGCATACGCCAAAAAAAAAAACCTTAGAAAAACAATCGCAGTAGTTGTGTGTGTAATTTAGTGATTAAAAATAAAATTAAGGCAAGTAGGTGTATCATTGGTATGCTGCACATAAGTAGGAGTACGGACTTGCTAAGTGAAAGGACCTGAAAGAGTTAAAAGAAATAATGAGAACGCGATCCACAATAATTTTATTGCTGAATGCTTCAACTAAATAGAATAAAAAAATTGATTGATTGAAGACATTTCCTTTGTTCCCCTTTCATTTATTCATTCAATTCCATTCTCCTTTGAAAGAAAAAAGAAACTATTGTTTTCGTTTTGTACGCGAAAATTCTTGATAGTAAAAAATTGGATGCAAAAAAAGAGAATAAAGAAAATAAAAATAAAATTTTTCAAGGAACGCAAAATTTAAAAAAAAAAGTTTTTCAATACGCGTCGACCCTCACTTATTCCTACGCCTGTTGACCATAAACAAAACCCCCTTTGAATAGAACATGTAAACTGTTGATTAATTTAGTCTAATTATATGTCCTATTATGTTTTTTTAAATAGTTCTGCGACATCACTGTTTTAACCTTGTTCCGCTCAAAGGGTTGTCAAGAAGACAATCCCCTTTTTTTCTTTATTTATATCATCTACTACAATTCCATTCTTTTTGAATTCTCATTCTTTATAGGTTTTGATATCGAGTTTAGTTGGGTCTCCTTTCCAAGTTCATCATACTCCCAATTGCTTAATATATTTACTAACAATCCGCTTCCTTTCTTTATTTAAAGATCATTCCTTCGTTCTGGATTAATTAATATAAGCTACCACCTTCTCCCCCATACTTTTGGATTCATTTCTTCTTCCCTAGTTCCCTTCTACATTACATTCATTCGAAATAATGAACCAACAGTTTCAACCACCACAACAAAATCAACAAAATAAACATCATCATCATTCACATAATCACAACAACAAACCAAAATACGGTCCACCTTCTTCGATAAAACCAAGGTCCTACAATGTTGTTCTTGAACTTCTTGAATCTCAAGCCAATAAAAAATTGACTGAAGAATACTCTTCTGAGATCACAGAAACATTAGCATCATTAGAGCCATTAACCCTGATAAACCCTGCAATGATAGACTTGCAACCTGAAATTCAATGGTTCATGAGACCGTTTTTGCTTGACTTTATTATAGAATTGCACTCATCATTCAAGTTACAACCACAAACCTTGTTTCTTTGTATGAACATTATTGATAGATATTGTGCCAAAAGAATAGTATTTAAACGTCATTATCAATTGGTCGGTTGTACTGCCTTTTGGATAGCTGGTAAATATGAAGATAAGAAACTGAGAGTTCCCGCACTAAAAGAATTGACCACAATGTGTAGAAATGCTTATGATGAAGAAATGTTTGTTCAAATGGAAATGCATATTTTGAGTACATTAGAATGGTCACTTTCACATCCAAACTTAGAAGAATGTTTACAACTTGCAATTAAACATTCCAAGGTGGTCTCAAGTGATGTAACTCCTTGTAAATATAACAATCATAAAACAGCGACATTGTCTGCTGTTATTGCTGTCGGAAGATTTCTTTGTGAATTATCACTTTATGATAGATTCTTTCTTACTGTTCCAACTTCATTGGTGGCTATCACTGCCAATCTACTTGCTAGTTCAATGTTGCAAATACCACACGCATCTAATTCTCTAAAACAATTGGTTGCAGAAGTGTTGGCTCCCTCAAAAAAATCAAATATTAATAAAAATTACATCATGACAAACAATTATGCAGGAAGCCGCTTCCTGTTTTATGGAGATAATGACGATTCTACTATTGAAGACTCCGAAGATGACGATGATAGCTATTTTGAAGAGTATGACGATGACGAGAATATCGAAAATGTCCAGCCACAAATTCATGGACCGTTCTTAAGTGGTTTAGATAAAGAAGCCCTTTTATTGGTTAAAAAAATTGCCATTATGTTAATTTTTCAATTGAATAAAGTCACAGAAGTATTAATTAAGAAGTATGAGCAATTAGGAGTAATCCAAGTGATTAATAATTTTCACGCTCGTAATTCCTTCTTAATTCAACAACTTCAATCACAATATCAACAAAACACATCCATATCCGAAAATTCGGAGCCTATAAATCAAGAGATGATACAGTTGGCCGAGAGATTATTACAATTATCTTCAAATGATCGTCTAGATGATGATGAATTCGACCCTGTATCGCCCTTTATGGCCCAGTCAGCCACATTGGCACCAGAAACACCACCATCTGCTACATCCCAGTACTCCATCTTTTCGAAACGAAGCGTCAGTGGCAGCGGAGGTGGATCAAATGCTACAACACCCACATATTCCATACCCAACAGTAGTGGAATGCCAAAGCTGAGAGTATGTAAGAAACGAGATTTCTCTCATATGAAATACTATTGCTCACCAATACAGAGATGATAATGATAATGCTGCATGAAAACCGGAGATATGATAATACATCATATTCAGCGATAACCCCTTCTTAAACTCTCTTGGAGTTAATAGAATCTTTTAATGTAAGACCTTTTTCAGTTCTTTTATATTTCATTTTTTTTAGAGAAGTTTAGATATTTATAGTAAAACAAAACGTATAAATTGGGATAGATGAGTGTATTCGTTACCTTTGTAGCCTGTTTAGATACATACGTGTATGGCATTAAATAGTGTATTCCTCGCAATCTGGATTTTTTGCAACCAGCACTCGCTCTTTGTTCGGTTAACGAGGCTAAATTGACGAAACGTCTTGAAACGACACGAAATATCGTCAATTCGTGTAACTGATTTGTGCCTTGTAATTAATTGCTATGTTTTAGAGTACTCATTGTGTTGTCAACCCAAGGGGTACAAAGCCTAATTTCTAAGTTTGTTCCCCTTTTCAAAAGCGTTGTGCTGAACTAGGTTTTATGAAGGAATGTTGTATCAATTTAGTTTTGAGGTTCATTCGAAAGGGGTATACATATATTGACACTGCAACTGGCATCTTCTGAAAGGTTTTCAGGTTTTCAGAAGATGTTTACGTGGTACATTGACCTACCTCGTAAATCAGATCTCTCAGTAGAAGTTGATGGTTGCAAAAAATTGTTTTTCGATCTAAGTTTACCACTAGTAGAAATTGAAGCAAAAGTCAAGTATTTATCATTCAAAATTTATCTTCTTAGTTATTGGAATTATACGTAATATGTTGCTGATTGTGTATTGTTGATTACTTAATAGTAAACTGTTCGGAAAGAGTAGATTAAAAGAGTTGCAAGTAAATTTTGTTGAAAAATCATCCAAAGTTCACACATGTGTCGAAGTAATTTTTTTCTTGATGTACACCTCGCAATAGAATGTGCTATGTTTAGTTTAGAAATCAAGTTCCATCTATTTAGCTATACCAATTGTTAAAAAATCGTAGTAAGAAGAACAGGACAGGACAACATTAAGCATAGTGTATAATCTAGCATTTCGCACGTTTTCCTAATCGGGAAGGCGTTCGCCTAGTTGTGCGACGTGTAAATACACTACGAAGAAAAGAAGTTGACCAAACTGTTAAACGAATAGGACAACGTCTAAGAGAACGACTTTTCTACCTACGGTTTGGATTCTCGAAGATAGACAACTTCTATTTGGGAATATCCTTCTCAAATCAAGGACTTAACTAAATTACCCATTTAGCCTATCGGTATTCCTAAATAATCGAAAATGTCAACAAATGATTTTGTTTCTTTGTTTAATTTTTTTTTCTTTTGTTGATATGTAAAAAGTTGCGAGGAATTATTATGAATTGTTGTATTAGGCGGATCAAATGTTAAAATTTGTTTCATCTTGCTTACGGATCTATTTCCTCCTTTCAAGATTCAAAGAAGATACGATTACTCCTTCATTATCTTTCTAAAGGATACTATACACGTGATCAAATAGAAGCGTTGTATTATTTCACAGTTAGATACTCAAACCAATATATAAGAACACAGTTGAGATAGAAATACTGGTCTCAGTTCTATTTTATTGTTTTACAACACCGTCATCAAAGGTACCATTCACAAGAATAATCATAATTTGACATGACTGGGTCCGAGGAAGATAGATTTATAAGTAAGAATTGGGTTTGGATCCCGGATTCAGAAGATTCATTCACAAAAGGATATGTGTCAGATTATCTACCTGATGGGAAATGTAAGGTTATCATCATGACTGATGGAAAACAATCAGGCGAAAGGATAGTAGATCAATATTCGCTTGAGAATTGTAATCCTACAAAGTTTAATAAATGTCAAGACATGGCAGAATTAACTCATTTGAATGAATCATCAGTGGTTTATAACTTATATCTTCGATATCTTGATGATTTGATTTACACTTACTCAGGTTTATTCCTTGTAGCCATTAATCCTTACAAGACGGTTCCTATTTATGATACCCCAAATTTAAAGAAATATCACGAACACAAGCTTGAAAGACCCCCTCCTCATATCTATGCAATTTCCGAAGCAGCATACAGAAACTTGTTGCTGAATAAAAAAGATCAATCAATATTAGTTACAGGGGAAAGTGGAGCCGGGAAGACTGAAAACACCAAAAAAATTATACAATACTTATCATCAGTTACATCACACGAATCTCATACCAATGATCATTCAAGAAATATAGATACGAAGATCCTTCAAGCTAATCCTATATTGGAAAGTTTTGGTAATTCAAAAACGATCAAGAATAACAATTCATCAAGATTTGGGAAGTTTATTCAAATTTACTTCACATCACAGGGTGAAATAACGGGGGCCAATATTGATTATTATCTTTTGGAGAAATCTCGTGTTGTCAGTCAAGCATCGAATGAGAGGAACTATCACGTATTTTACCAATTCTTGAAAGGATATGATAATCTTGCGACCTTGGGATTAAATAAGGATATATCCACTTACAAATACCTTACAGGACAGACAGATATACCTCATGTTGATGATTTCAAAAGTTTTAATTTATTAGTTGAAGCATTCAAGATCATGGGATTTTCAACGCAAGAGATGCAATTCATTTACCAAATTTTAGCTATCATTTTGCATCTAGGCAACGTCGATTTCACATCGTGGAAATCAGACCAAGCTAATTTTACTACAGATTCCCCTATTGATAACATCGTGGAGCTCCTTGGCATATCAAGATCAGAGTTTGAAGAGACACTATTAAGACCAAAAGTCAAGGCCGGGAGGGAAACAATAACTAAATCCAAGAGACCATCTGAAGTTAGATTTGCTATTGATGCATTTTCCAAATATCTTTATGAAAAGATGTTTCAATTTATAATAACAAAGATCAATGACAATCTAAGAATTGAAAATCAAGATGACCTTGACGACAACTTTATCGGTGTATTGGATATTGCCGGGTTTGAAATTTTTGAAATTAACTCATTTGAACAGTTGTGTATTAATTATACCAATGAAAAATTACAACAGTTTTTTAATCATCATTCTTTTATCTTAGAACAAAGTGAGTATATGAGAGAAGATATTCATTGGGAATTTATAGATTTTGGCCAAGATTTACAACCTACTATTGATTTGATTGAAACAAGAAACCCCATGGGTATCTTCAAGCTTTTAGACGAAGAATGCCTTATGCCAAAATCTTCTGATCAATCATTCATGGAGAAATTAACCAGCAATTTCAAGAATAAGCATGACAAATTCTCCGAAAACAAATTCAAGAATGGATTCATAATAAATCATTATGCCGGAAAGGTTGAATATAATGTTGATAACTGGCTTCAAAAGAATACCGATCCCGTAAATGAACACGTCCTAAAGTTGTTGCCTTCTTCCCAAAATGAGTCAATTGTAGATATGTTTAAGAACGATCCACATTTGTTTGATCCAACTGCAAGCCCCAGTAAGAGGCAAAACAAGATTAAAACAGCATCTCAAAAACACAAGGATCAGTTAAGAGACCTCATGCAACAATTGGAATATACCGAACCACACTTTGTGCGATGTATCTTGCCCAACTTGAACAAGAAAGCCAATCAATTTGACAAGAAATTAGTCTCAGGTCAATTAAGGTGTAATGGTGTTTTGGAAGGGATAAGAATTACTCGTGCAGGATACCCAAACAGGATGCAATTTGATGAGTTTTCCCAACGATATACGATTCTTATTGATAATGGATCGATAGCTAATAACGATAAAACCAATAGTCAATTGATTTTGAAACAGTCGAAATTAGATCCTGAAACCTACAAGGTTGGATTAACCAAGATTTTCTTTAAGAACGGTATATTGGGTAAATTCGAGGAAATGAGGGATTTGTGTCTTAAAGGAATCTTTACTGATGTTCAGCGCATTATTAGAGGAAACATATCTCGTATTCACATGAAGAAGAAGATAAAGCAAATTCAGTCTGCTCAAGTCATAGCCAGAACCATGCAGAAGTTAGATGAGTCAAAGGCAACTAATCGGTGGATGGATTTATTCTTGCATATCAAACCGTTGCTTGAAGAATCTCTTAAGGTGTTGGATACTAAAGAACTCAAGGAAAGTTTGGTTCAAACCACTGACAAGTTAAAGGATTCCAAGAGAAAGAATGAATCTTTGGAAATTTATAATGAAGAATTGAAACGCAAATTGGAGAAATTAAAACAAGAAATGGATTCAAATACAAAATTGGTCAACGAAAAAGAGACATCTATAAAGATTTTAAATCAAAAAGAGAAAGAAGCACATTCTCGGATAATTGAATTGGAAACAAAGATGGAAACACTTGAACAGGGTAATAAGGAGTTGAAGGCTGAAAAGGAGGATTTAAGCTCTAAATCCAAAGAACTTAAATCTCGACATGAAGCTAAGATCAAGGAAATGGAAGATTTGACCAAGAAGCAAGCGACTGCCCAAGAAGAGCTATCAAGAGCCAGATTGGAAATGGCTAATTATGACAAAATGAAGCAAGAACTCGAGGAGAAGATAACGAAACTTCAAAACGAGCTAGACTCTAGCTATACGGAAGCAAAATCGGAAATTACAAACTTGAACCTCTTGAACAAGAGATTACAAAAAGAATTAGATGAGGCAACCAAATCTTCACAGAAGGATACGTTGGTGGATGAAGTTTCTGCTTTAAAGAGAACAATTACTAATCATGAAATGAAGAATTTTGACCAGGAAAAGATATTGAAATCCCTCCGAGAAGAATTGAAGCAATATGAAAGTAATAAACTAAGGTATGAAAGCAAAATTGAAGAAGCAAAAGGAAAGATCTCACTACTCAAAAACAAGAGTCAAACTAAGTCATTGGAGCTTGATAACTACAAGAATGAAACCAGAAAATTACAACAAGAACTTGATTCAGTGAAATCCAAATTGGAAAATAGCATTTCGTTAAAAAAAGAGCTCGAAGCTTTTAAGCTTAACGAAACCAAACTTCTTGAGGAAATCCAGAGTTTGAAAAACAATTCGACAGCTGCTAATTCACATTACGTAGCTCTTGAATCCGAATATGAAAAATTGAAACTTAATTATGAACACATAAAGAAAAGTAAAGAGGATCATACCATTCGTTTGGCTGCTTTGAATAAGGAAGTAACCGATATTAAAAGACAAAAGAGTGAGTTTGATAACGAGAAAGAAAATCACCCGCCTGCAGGTTTCAACCCTCAATACAAGGAAGAATTTGCTCAGATGAAATTAAAGTTAAACGAACATAGTGCTGCATTACGGAAAGAGAAGCTAGAACATAAAAAAGTTTCCGAGGAATTATCCCTTCTTAAGAAAAGGCTTGAGAGTGGGACATTTTCAAATTTCGTATCCTCACCTAGTAAACGGAGATCATCGAATGCTGAACATGCCGCGTTGTTGAACGAAATTGAAGATTTGAGATTGAGTTTACAACAGGAACAAAACAATTACCAGAGAGCTGAAGCTTATGCCGTTGAATTACAAAAAAAGTTAAATAAATTACAATCCACAAGGGGGCTCACTACGACTACTGATTTTGAAAAGAAGTTCAAAGATTCGCAGTCGAGAATTTCTGAATTGGAAAATACCATCGAAGGCATTCTTACTTCTGAAGGATTATCTCCAAACAATCTGACCCAGTCTCAAAGAGCCTCAGTTCTAATCAGAAGCGATAGCTCTATGGGGATCAATTTACAAGGTGCAAATCAAGACTTTGCGCAAATCTACCAGGATATTTCCAAGACTTTAAAGACCACCCGTGATGAATTATCGGTATCTAAAGCAGAAGTTTTGCGCCTTAAAGCTCTCCTCCGTGAATCTGAAGAAGAGTTGTACGAGGCTAAACAAGAGAATTACCGTACAAGTGTCGCCGACTATGAAAATGATCTAGCCCACATGAAGGTGAAATTGGAAAATGTAACATCCAGAAACAATGATTTAACATCTACGATTGAGCTATACAAAGATCGTTCAAACAAATATTTCAAGAAATTGGAGTCTGCTGAATCTGCTGTAAAGACTTCAAAGAGACACGAAGATACAGCCGTTAGGGAGAAAAATGAATTGAAGAGCCAATTGATCCTCGCCAAGGAAGAGGTAAGGGCCTCTCAAATCTTGTTGAAGGAGTTCCAAAAGAAAGCCAGCGGCTTGGAAGAGACGGTGGTTCAAAAGAACTTTGCATTGAATAAGGCCCAAACTGAAATTAGAGACCTTAAAGATAGGCTTGATTATCATATTAAGAGTTATGAAAACAAGGAGATGACCGATTCATTAAAAGAAGAAGTTAGAAATCTTCAGATGGAACTACATTTCAAGACCGAAACGGAAACGTCGTTGATCAAAGATAATAAGCAACTTCAATTAGACTACGAGGACACTTTAAGAGCTAAAAATCACCTTCAAAGCAAACTTGATGAGAAATTGATTGAAAACGATGAACTTGAAACGAAAATTGATGAATTATCTAACACAATACGAAAGTTAGAAGATGAAGGTTTCATAAGCGAAAGAAAAATCAAGAGTTTTACTAAACAAGTCTCCGGTTTAAAGGAATTAGTCGAGGAAATTATATTACAGAGAGATAATTTAATGACCGACAAGGAAAAGTTGCAAGACGAAGTGTTTAACCTTGCAGCTGATTTAGAAGAGAGAAAATCAGAATTATCTCAAACAAAATCTACTTTGGAAATTTTGAAAACTCACTTAGAAAGCCAAAAAGCTGATTCGGAGATTATGAAATCCGAACTACTTCAATCTAAGATGTCATCAACTTCGGAATACGAAGACCAGCAAAAGCTAAGAAGGGATCTTCTAGTCACAAACGAGGAAAATATGTCCTTAAAGAAGACAAATCAAGAGTTGAAAGTGAGGGTTCAGAATTTGGAAGACAAACTATACAGCAATGAACAATTGAACTATTGGGAAGAGAAAGTCAAAGAGTTATCACAGAACTTGGATATGACCTTAAACGACAAACAAGATGCTGAAAGGAGTGTCAAAAATTTGGAAAGAACCCTCAAGCTGTTGGAAATTCGTGTTGAAAACGAATCTCAACTTGCCAAGAGATACAACGACGAAAATTTTGATTATCAAAACAAACTCAGCTACTATAAAAGTAATGTTGATATTCTTCATAATGAAAATGTTGAGAAAGATTTACAGGTAAAGGAACTTGAACGAGAAAAGGGAGAAATGAAAGCAGATATGTTAATGTTGCAAAAAGAAGTTTTGGAACTTCGAACAAAGCTTGGGATAAATATTTAATTATCACATACAGTTTGTAAGTTAATGGACACATAATATAGACATTTGATACAATTTCTACTAGTAATCTATAAATCTACACCTACTAGAGCCACCCTTTTGATTTCTTAGGAGAAAAGTCTCTAGGTTGAGTTAGAGCTGGACCAGGGAACTTCCCAAGTCCATAATGACGAAGAACAAATTCAATATCACCAAACGTTTCCCTATCCCCTTGCATAACTACAGAAGGAGTTCCAGAGCTAGTTCCTTTTGTGACAACGTTTCCAGTAAGGATCTTTTCAGCAACCTTTCTTAAATCTGCAGGAGTCAATGCGTTTATTTTTTCCACCATTTCGTCAATTGATGTAATCTTTCCTTGACATTGAAGTTGTCTTCCTAAATCTTCCAATCTTGCAATTTTGCTTTCAACATTCATTAACAATGTACTGGTCAACTGGTTCTTAGCTCTTTGAACTTCATTTTCTTTAAGAGCTCCCTTGGCAGGGTCGACTTCCAACAATTTTGCCAACTCATCAGCAATGATTTGTGAAGAGACATGCGCTGCTTGTGGATATATAGAAAGCGATATTCCCAACAACCCAGATCCAACATACCCGTGATTAAAACTAGTACAGGCATCAACATACGGTTGCCTATTCAACACATTAGTATACAACCTGGAGAACATACCTTTACCTGGACCCCCAGCAGAAAATGACGATCCACCTCCTAACAATTTTTGCAATGTGGCCAAAGCGTAAGCATCTTCATCTAATAAACCCGCAGTTTCAAATCCGATTTGTAAATGGTATAATTCTGGTAGGTTGGAATACAAGGGTGGTTCATGTGGTAAAGCTATTTCTCCACCGGTATAAGTGATAGATTCAAACTTGGATCTGTGAAATTTGTCTGAATTAACTTCCCAATCTCCAAAGTTGTTGAGAGTGTACTTTAATGCATATTGATGAGGAACCCCAACCATTGCGATAACGATATTTTGAGGTTGATAAAATTTTTCATGATAGTTGAGAATATCATCAATTTGGATTTCGTTGACCTTTTCTAAGGGACAATAAAGAGGTAATCCGATAGTGTTATTCTTGTAGGCCGCTTCGTGTAACTTTTCAGGTAAATAAAGATCAGCCTTGTGTTTAAGCTCCTTAGCTTCATATTCAGCAACGGGCAAAGTCCACTCCACTTCTTCATCGGTAATCTTAGGAAATCTAATTGTTTGTGCAATACACTCAAGCATTGGTTCCACGTCCTTATTAAATACAGATGCTTGATAAAGGATACTTTCTCGTTGAGCAGCACACATATAGTTGCCACCTAAGGTAGCCAATCTGTCAATCATCGCTTCTCCTGAAAATTTATCAGTTGAATGAAACGCCAATCTATCCATTATATGAGACAACCCTGGTTTGTTAGGATTTTCATATCGTGATCCTGCATCCACATAAGCGCCCAAAGCACTAAAATGACCCGGGTTTGAATCGGTAATTAATCTTAATCCATTTTTCAACGTCGACATCTCAATGTTGTTCCCTAAGGTTACTGTTGTGATTCCACTCATGTTTGATAAACTTCTCATTGTATTAACTAAATCTCTTCTCACCACTGCATTCTTCGCAGCAGTTCGCGATATTCTTGACCACATATCGACTGACTTGTAGTTCTAACAAGACCCCGCTTTATCTGCTTATTTGGTTCCCCTTCATTGCCATTTAATGAATGGATGTAAGTTGGTGAAAAATAAAATTTCCAGCAAAGAGTCACGTGATAATAAAAAACTCCCGCAGGGCTACAATCTCTATTAGGTTCACAAGAGATAATATCTATAAATCTAACAAGCTATCTTGGTTCATCCTAGACTTCAGATCACGTGGTTGAAACCCATTGACTAAATCATCCAGTACTTGCACTGGTTTCGAATCATTTAATGAAAAGAAATGGTGCGAAGCTTTGGTACCTTCAAATATATGCAAATCATTCAGACGGTCATTACCCAAAACTTCTTCCTCTCCCCTATCTACATCGTCAATCAGATTATTTTTGGAAAATTGCTGATCTAATTCATTACCTGTAATTATTATTTCTTTGGGAGGCTCGCTTGAGCTTTCTTCCTTTTCAACCGAGAAATTGTCTTTGTTGTCGATATCCACTTTTTCGCCATCTGACTGGTCTGCTTTCTCAAACAAAGTCGACTTGCTGCGATCCTTTTTGGGTGTTGAAGAAAATACACCAAACAATGAAGAAAATCGTTTGTTACTTTTGGAATTCTGTGTAGCGGTGTTCGAGTCGACAGTGTGTAAGCTGTCATTAGAGGCTCTAGCTGTTGAATCAAGCTCATTTATTCTCAAAGTGCTGCGAGAACTCGTAGAGGGAGCTGACTCAAAGCCAAACAATGAGCCAAAGAAACCTTGCCTATTTTGATTAGCATCCATTGCTGCCTGGATGGATTTCTCATATTCTTCTTCCTTAAGCTTCAATCTCTTTAGGTATTCTTCATGATCTCGTCTTTTCCGTTCGTGAATTTGTTTAGACATTTCATCACGGTGATGTTTCCTTATTCGTTCAATACGCGAATGTATGAACTTGTGGGATTCGGCTTCCACTATCCGATTTAGTTTATTGCTAGTAGATTCATCTGGAAATGTAATATTTAAGTTTTCTTTTATATTAGTCTTCGTATGATCTTGCACCGCTGATATTCTAAGTCCGTTTACGACTTTCTTTGGTTCAACTTTTTTGGTATGGGATTCTCCCTTTTGCCGACGTAATTCTTTCTTTCTTTCCTCTATATATGCATCCGTCGAAGTCCAGCTGAATAATGCATTGGCACGTGAGGAACCTTTTGTTGCGAATGACGCTTGCTTGTTATCACCTTTCTTGTTACCACTATCATTTCCCCAATGATTTAGAATAATTTTTTGAGTTTGTTCAATTGTAGAATCGGTCCATCGTAGTATTCTATTATTTCTGGACAGATCTTCAGGCATAAATTGCTTAGAATGACTTTGGAAAGATGAATAGTATTTATTACCATGTTCAGATTGTTGAAGTATTAATTCAGGATAAATGTGGAATTGGTCTTCAATGTCTATGTTGTCAGTTGCATAATGAAGATCATTGAATAAAGTATCTGTCAACTGCGAGACATCCAAATGCTTTTGGTCATCTGGATCTTGATGATCCGTTTGCTGGATGTGTCTATCTCCAATCATCTAATTTAATGGCCTAGGTTAGTAATTACAATCTTAAGTCATTCCACAACGGTCAATACATTTAATCTTTACACGAGATTTAATTTACCGCTGGAGATTAGAATGAAACCAACGCAACAGCAGAAAAACTTATATTTACTTAGTACGGGAACTTTACTGAGGAATTGAGGTCGGGATGGACTCTTTAATCTTATAGCCCCTCGCCTTATTACTCCCATTCCCAATAGATTTGGTTCATATATACAAAGGAAAACTACTCATTAATATTTAGAAATGGCTGCTAAGACTTTTACATTTCCTCAATTCCCAGACCACTCAATTTATGTATCTTTATTCAAAGGGCTCACACCGGAATTGATCAAACAAATCAAGGCCGAATTAGTCTCTGGGAACAAGGACTATGATTACTGTTTCCTTAATACAAAGCATATTATTTCTCAAGAACAGCTATACAATAGTATACACAGATCAATACTAAACTATACCTATAATAACATGGCAGCAAAGACTTTGAATACGGAAATAATCTTCAATTTATCACCAATAAATAATATACTTGATGCCTTGAAAAATTTTGGTATTAGAGAGGATTGTCTTAATGTGATAGTAGTTAAAGTTTTGAAAACTCTGGAAGCTACACCTGAGAAAATACAAGAAATTTCCACTGGATTACCTCAATTGCTTGGGCCTGATGTTCATGTGGCCGAGTTAAATGACCAGGTCATGTTCGATGAATTAGTTGATATCAAAAAGTTGAAGAAAATATACAAGTTAAATGACGCTGAGATAACTGAAGAAGGTAAGGAGTTACAGGAAAGACTAACTAGGTTAACTATTGGCGCATGTATCCTAAGAGGATGTTAAATAAGTCATGGACATGCATTCATAACTTCGATAGAAAAATCTTGTAATTACTATTAATAAAAATTAAAATAAAAAGACAATTAGCGTCTTCTATATGCAAATTGTTTTAAATCTACCGTGCGGGAGATCCTTGAACTAACTTCAACTTCTGTAACTGGTACTTCCAGGTTCGCAATCGGTACACTTTCCGGAACAAGGGATTTGAGTTTCTTCAAATCTTGTCCATTGTCACTTTTCGGACCCAATATGATCAGTTTCCGTTTCTTTGAGAACATCTCTTTAAAATTACTTGTACTCGATTTGGAATCACACAGAAATGCATCACGTAAAGCCAGTTTGAATTCCTGAACAAAAACGTCTGCTGGTGGTTGTTGTTGTATTGGAGATTCTTCAATTTCTTCATTCTCATCAATACCAAAGTTATCAGTATTCGTACCATTCTTTATGGGTGTTTGTGACTCTTGGATCATGGAGTCTTCAATCCCCTCATTTTCACTTTCGTAATAATCATTCTCTCGAATTCCACTACCTTCTCCCAATATATTATCAGTGCTAAACGACTTCGCAATATCAGATTTCAAATTGTTAATAGGGGAGGAACATTCTGGTATCTCGGAATCGTCAAAAAAGCTAGAATCCAACGCTTGAGCAACAACATGGGGCTTTGAAGCAACCAAGGAGGTCTCTGGGCTAGGTAGCGACGTATCTTTAGCTTGTGAATGCAGCTCCTCGTTTGATGGTGGGGAAAAGAACTTGCTCTTTTCAGTTCCCGATGGACTAGGAGTCATTATCATGCGTTTGACCTTTCTTGATGTTGGCGATAATTTACTCTCTTTGGAGGCTACCAGGGTAATTCTTGGTCTTTTGAACTTTCTCTCTGCCGTAGTTTGCCCGACTTTACTTGCTATAGTAGAAATTGTCTCTTGGGCACTTTTGCTGCCTGTCATTTCCGAGAATGTAATTGATTGCTCCTTGCTATGCACTACAGTCTTTGAAGAAACTTTAGTAGATTGCCGGGAAGAAACCTTTAGCAACTCAAGAATTGAACGTTTCTTACTAGAACAGACTCTAACAGTTTTGGAAGATACAGAGATTTTGCTCCCCAAATTGATCGAAGGACTTTTCAAACTAGTTAACGATTGTTCTCTAGAAACCAATACCTCATGTCTATTTGGATCTATTAATCCATTGCAGATTTTTCTATAGATTTCATTGTCCAACGACTTCCCACAATATGACTCCAAGAGTTGATTATCAACATCTAAGTGTTCGGGATATTCATTCAAGGTATTTAATTCTTGTGAATTAGGATTAAAAACTTTTTGAAATTGAAAAGCTAGATTAGCTTTATGAACTTCTTCTTTAAAATCTACCGGGATTTTCTTTCCATCCAGACGTAATGCAATCAATACTTTATCCAAATTATTATATTTTCTAACAAAATTAAATGCTGATTTCAACCCAATACCAGGGATTCCTTTTGTATAATCACAACCCGATAGCATCGCGACTAATCTTAATTGTTCTTGGGTATATGTTGATAAGAATGGGATTTGCTTAACTTTAACAAAATCGTCCCTACAAATTTCAACACAGGTCCCATCATCCTTTAATTTTGTAATTAGTCTCTTGCACCCAAAAATCAATAAATCTGAATCTTCAGATAAGATCCCATCTACTAATCCAATCTTTTCCAAATATACCATTTGAGGATCCGCTTCATAAGGTGCGACAACATATTTTATATTCAACTCATCTAACTCTACCATAATAGATTTTGCCATTTGGGAAGTAACGCACGCAGCCTTCATATACTCCTTAAATGCAAGTTTTGGTTTGTTCATTCTACTATATTCTTCGGCTTTCGCCCTAGCCTCTTCTCTTTTGTTCCGACGTTCCACTGCAGTTTGTTCCTTAGTGGGGAGTGCAGCACCATCAAAAACGAAATACGGT
This sequence comes from Hemisphaericaspora xylofermentans, assembly GCA_002105455.1. Taxonomy (NCBI): domain Eukaryota; kingdom Fungi; phylum Ascomycota; class Pichiomycetes; order Serinales; family Debaryomycetaceae; genus Hemisphaericaspora; species Hemisphaericaspora xylofermentans. The sequence goes on along the minus strand of NDXA01000012.1, from coordinate 136,076 downwards.
TCTACACCAAAATGTCGTAACATTTGGACTTTGTTCAAAATGGAAGTTATATATTTTCGAGTAGGCTGACCTAGACAAAGCTCTTCAGCACAGGAAATTAGACCTCGATGTAACCAGCCATAAGTATCTATTGCCAATGTTTTTCCACGATATCGTTCTAAAGTTCCTGATTCTTGTATTTCTTTGAGACATGGTAAAAGACCGGTGACCCCCATTTTTTGTCTAAAACGAAGATAGTGGAGTAGAAGTGTTTAGACCATGAATTCTTCCTAAAATTTGTAGAAGTTAAAGGTGCAATGAATGACAAAAGAGAACAAAAAGTTTTGTAATTCTACGAGCACAAAATATTGGTAAACAAAAAAACGCGTAAAGTTTTGTAGTTAATGAAAGTTTCGAGATATTCAATCAAACTTCATTAAATGGTGGTGTCTGTGCAACCTAGAGGCAGATACAAATACATTTAAATAAACAGTATTGTTTTAGTTTTATAAACCTCTAATCCTACACTTTGACCTATTTAGTCTACAGAGTACGCATAGAACTTCCAATAGATATTGAGAATTGTAACCCATCTTTCATACCAAGCTTATTATCAGTATTAATTCTTTGACTAACATAATAACCAATATCTAAGTTAGCCCAATTACTAAAATAACGTAACCCCACACCACCACTAATAGCTCCAGATTGATCTTTAAGGATATTATCACTTACATTTCCCATGAAACCAGTGGCATATAATCTAAATGGATTAGCATCGGCCTCAACGTCAGAAAGATGCCTTGGGGGATGATAGATGAATTTTGGAATCTTGGAATATACGGTTCCTTGTAATTTGTAAAATTGTAATCCACCTTCGACATTGATAGAGTTTCTAGCAAAACCTGCAAAAGAATTGTATCCACCTAAATAGAATTTGTCGTTAGCATGCACCGATACTTTAGAATCGTCCAATGGAAGAATGCCACCTACATTAGCAGAAAAGTTGGTGGTTACATAATTGTTGAAGAATGAGTGATATACATTCAAACCCAATGAAGATTTAATGAATTCACCATGATTTGTGGAATTTTGTTGTTGTTGAGTAGATGAAACTTCATTGTTTAAAATTAAATCATAACCACTAGATGCAAAGTTTCTAGTAATTGGATTTAAATATCTCAATTTATTATAAGTGATTTGCTTAAAGAAGGATAATTTCAAATATTCACCTGCAAAGGACTTTAAGTCATTAGATGCACCTTCTTCAACATCGTAAACACTTCTATTGTATAATGATACACCGGTGAAAACGTTTAATCTTGACAGTTTATTATACAATAACCCAAGAACACCCCCAGTTACCGCTTCATTCGCGTGTTGCCAGACTTGATTATTTTGTTGGACGTGAGATACATCAAGCAAAAGCTTCAATAACGGATTCTTCAAGGTAGTCACAATTTTGGCATTAGAGATCAAGTGATCATTAGGCTTATATGGATTGTAATCGACACCAATACTAAGCGATTCCGCATTTTGGTTAAGATTATTATCCAAATAGTTTAACTTAAGATTTAAGTAATCTTCATTATTGAAGTTGAAAAAGCCGTCAATTGAGTTTAAGTTGATGGATTCTAAATCAAATACAACCTTAGTACGTAAAGATTTCTCCTTATTATATTTCTTGATATAGGCAGGAATATTGGAATAGAAATCAGGTTGTAATCTAGTAGAAATTCCCAGGAATACGCCAGTTTGTAGTAACCTGTCTTGGGATTTGTTAATACTATCGACCAATTGACCTAATGTGTAGTCGCCATTATCAAACAATGGAGTCAAGAGCTTCTCAAAGAATCCATTCGAGAATTGTTCACCACCATTAACTTCAACTCTAGTTAAGAAGACAGGATGAGAACCTGATTCTTCCAAGACATGCTGTGTGTGTATTTTGGATTTCAAATCCGGATTACTATCCATAGAATGAAGAACCATTGTACGTGAGTTATTTCCGGTTTCTTGGTGTAGTAATTGAAAAACTAGCAAATATAGTGAATAATTTAGTGTGTAAGGTAAATCAGTTTTTTCTATTGGATGTTGAGCACCATTTGCACCTTTTTTCCATTCAATCCGTTCTGTCAGTTAACATTATTACTTGAATTCGTTAATTAATTGAAATTAAATTTCTCCTCACACAATAACTTGACTCGCAAGCATTGGAAGATAGCGATAAAGACGACATTGACATACGCTTATACAAGAGATCCAACAATGAAAACACTTAGAACTCGAAGCATCAACTATAATGGAAGGTAGAAGAATACAACTCTATATTTATGCTGACTTTCACCCTTTTTCCAAGGTTATATGCTCACAAAATCCAAACTGGAAAGTTGCCAGATCATCCCCCTTTGTAGTTCTAACAATGATGTGTGCACCAAGCGTAAATAAATCATTTCCTCGGGGGGATCAAGAATACATCATCTGCTTCAACTAAAATTGAAAGAGTAAGATCTTGTTCCTTTTCTTATTGATTCTGTTGCAGATTATATCTATTTCTCAAGAGTTTAATTCACAGTCTAGCTGTTATATTAACACTACGTACTATTTTAACCAAATCTTCTATTTTTGAATGATTGCAAATGCTACAAGATCCAAATCTATTAAAAAGCAAGTCAAATAAGGTCATCATCGTAAGACACATTAAGTCTAAAGTTGTTCCACAGTAGCACCATCATACGCTAAATCTAATAATTTCCAGTCACATTGAACTCCGGCCTTTTTCAAGATTTCCATAACTCCATTAGCAATGGAATCAAAACCTTCGGTGGCTAAACATAAAATAGTTGGACCAGCACCTGATAAACAAATACCACACAATCCTGGATGAGTATCTGGCGTAATGCTAGATAAAACGTCTTGTAATCCAGGTATTAAGCTTGCCCTGTATGGTTGATGGATCTTATCTTTCATAGCTTGATAAATTAATTTATTATTTGGATTTGGTTGAGTTAAAGCGGATGTTAAGATGGCGATTCTTTGTAAATTATAAACAATATCTTCTCTATTGTAACTTTCTGGCAAAACTGCTCTTGCACTATCGGTTGATAATTCAAAGTTAGGGATAACAGTGACACATTTAATCTTCTTGCACCAATCATATTGTAAATACTCCCCAATATTTTTTGGTGGCTCATTTCTAACAATCATTTCCTGTGGAGTGGATGGTCTTGGTAAGATATATTCCAAAGGTAAGTTCTTATGCTCCATATGCTCAACTTCCAATTCATTCAAATATGATCCAATAAAACCTCCCAACATGGCTGCAGCAATATTATCAGGATGTCTTTCAATCATCAAACAATAATCTAATAATCTAATCTTATCTAAACCCAACTTTCCAATCTCGTTCCCAAGCATAACACCACCAACAATCGCACTCGCAGATGAACCTAATCCACGACCCAAAGGAATTGGATTAGTCACATGAATATGAGTCCCAGTAGGAAATCTATCAATTCCATTACACCTTAAAACATACAACGCAGATTGGGTGACAAGGTTTTTGTCTGAACTTAAGGGGACATTTGCAGCTAAATCTCCTTCATATGTGAGAAGAACATGATATGGATCCGAGGAAGTGTCAATGTTTGGTTCAAAAGTAACCTTTAATTCGAGGTAAAGTTGTAATCCTATACCTAATACGTCGAAACCTGGGCCGATGTTGGCAGATGATGCAGGGACTTTAATTTTAAACCCAGACATGATTGTATGACGTTGTTATTTATTATTGGTGAAGTAGGTAAAAACCAAGTAGAGATGGAGGAATTCAAGAATTGGATGATTCATTTTTTCCAGTTTTTTCAATGCTCAAGAAACTTATTGAATTTCTGATGAAAAGTTAGTCACATAATAATCTTAAAGTACGAAAGATTTTTAAGCCCACCATAAATGAAACAAAGAAGACAAACTCCGGGCCGTTTTAGGCCAACTACGCCAACACAAATATAAATTAAGACATGGATTACTTGTGTATGATCGATAAATTAATAAAAATCAAACTCTATAAGTCATATTCGTAAAGTCTTTCTATACGAGACATCTATATATATTAATTAAGAACATTTCGACAAAGCAGGTACGGCATATACAATGGATGTGCTTTCGTTACTTACTTATAAGACACAAGTAGGTCTCTTTTCCCAAACAATTTCAGCTGGTTCTTCAGGTAAAGTAACCATGGAAGTATAGTCAACGTTAGGCACCTTCTTATGATTTAAAGTCCATCTAATATTATAAACATAAGTGGATAAAATAGTACCTAATTGAACATACGCAAATTGTTCACCAATACATCTATGTCTACCACCTCCGAACGGTAAATACGAAGAAGAAACACCTTTTGAAACTTTACCGAATCCATAATCCACTTCACCAGCATTATCTTGACCATTAGTCTTTGCTGCATTATCCCATCTGTGAGGGTTGAAATCAGCAGCATTTTCATAGAATCTTTCACTAGTGTGGGCATATCCTGGACTGACTAACACATGGTGTCCTGCTGGAACAACGATACTAGTACCTGGAACTAATAAATCTTTCATAACTTTTCTGAAAATAGAATGAAGAGGCATGTGCATTCTCAAAGTTTCCTTGATCGTGTTGTTGACTAATGGTAAGTTTTGCAAATCTTCATAAGTTAAATCATTCAAATCTCCACCCTTTTCTTTCAAAAGTCCACAAACTTCAGCGTATAATTCATCTTGTAATTCCGGTTTTTCACCCAAATGTAATAAGAACCAAGCAGAGGTAGAAGCAGAAGTATGTTGACCACCCATTAAAATACCAATTAAAAGATTAGCAATTTCTTGATCTGTCATCTTAACACCATCCTTATAAGTGGAGTTTACTAATAAACTATCTATTAAATCACGGTCAGGATCTATATCGCCGGTAGCTCTTCTCTTTGCAATTTCCTTCATATAAGTAGCAGAGATCTTTTGTTGGGCTTCATCACGTCTTTTATAGAAAGGTAATGGTAAGTTTGGGAAAACAAAATTAATCGGAGTGAAACCTTTATCTAAATCAGAATATAATTGGGCAAAAGAAGCATCAAATCTTTTTCTCATTTCTTCACCTAATAAAGATCTAGATGCAGTGAAAATGGTAACTTCAGGTTGAGTCTTCATAACATTTGCAACACCAGATTTCTTAGTACCCATCTTGAAGTTTTCAGATTGTTCAAAGTATTGTAAGATTTCTTCTCTAATCTTAGGAACATAACGTTTGAAAGAATCAGTAGTTAAAGCAAATTTGGCAAACTTCTTTTGTTCCATTAATTTTGCATTTGGACAATCATAAATAACACCTTTTCCAAAAACAGGGGTAGTCAAATGTTTATAAGCTTCTTCTGCAGACACTTCGGATAATTTAGCATTGAAAGTAAATTCATGGCCCTTTGGACCAAGATAAACAGTCATAACTCTACCTAATAAGACAAATGCAAATACATCACCATATTTTTGACGACATGATTCAAAGAATTCATAAGGTTGCATACCATACAGAACCGCTGAACCGACCCAAGGAATCCAATAGAATACCAACGGAGCACGATCTTTTCTCAACGAGTATAATAATTGCCACACTATGTTGTACACAAATGGAACAACGATCAACAAGGAAATTTGTTGAGTAATTGAAAGTGACATAAAGAAGGTGTAGGCACCAACTGCTGCATCAACGATAGCCATATTTTTGGGAGCCGATATTTAAGTTATTCTGTCTTGTTCACAGTACTGAATGTGTATTATACGTCAAATATCTAGCTGATTTGCTTGTTAATCTGAGGATGCCTATTGGATCTCGTTTAGGAAACAAATCTAAAAAATAATAAAAAACGAAAAAAAAGGTATCGAAATAACGAAGGTATTTATAAGCAAGCGACGCTTTTATAAATGGAATGAGGAGATGGAAGGGTGGGTGGTCTTATAATTTGGAAGAAATAGAAATAACGAACCTTGAAATTTTCAATCAGAGAAAATGAGAGTGAACGGAACGAAAGAAAGAAAGAAATTTCGATCGTATAGATTTTTTTTTCAGTGTGTGTACAGATACAATTGATTTATACGAAGAGAACAAACAAAATGAGTGAACAACACAACACAACGGTACGCGTAGTAGGCAAAATCAAAATGCAACATTAAACAGTTAAACGGTTACGACATCAATAAAAATAGGACGATAAATGTCGCTGTACCGTTTTAGTTACGAATAATGTCTTCCGTCTTTTATGTTCCTCGTATAATAGTGATTCCAAATGTAATCGTACTGCAAAAAGGCAATCGGCTGCATTTTCTCTCATTAAGCCGTACTTTTTCTCGTAGATACTAGCTAAACTCGTTTTATAGGCAATCTTCTACAGTATCTTTGAGTTCCAGATGACTATCGGTTGACTTCATATGTCAAATAGCTTATATATTAATCTAAATATAAATAACACAAAGTATACATATTTATATAAATCATAAGAGTCATACACTAAGATCTGAAGGTACAATTAACCACATCAGGTCTTGTAAACCCACCTAGAATCTGTTTTGCTTGTCATTTATCCTGCCATGAAACCAGGATACAGGAAGGGAAGAGAAGGTGAAACTAAAACATATCTAATGTATCATTTATATCGTCTACCGTCATTAAAGTGTTCATTTCGTTACTTGTAACTTCTCAATTTTCTGTTTTATTATTAATAACATCTTCAATACTCAAACCCAACATTCTTGCTTTCATAACCAATTGCTCATTCTCCATTTTCATTCTATCATTCTTCAACTCCAAAAATTTAATATATTCAATCGATTTGGCCAATATAGTACCCTTATTCAACTTCCTGGCTGGTTCTAATCCCTCGAGGTCAATGCCTTGATCTTGTATTAAGCCCAAATCGACTTCTTCATCTGAAAGAGAGTCATAATCTTCTCCGCCGCTTTCATGGTGGTGTTGATGTTTCATCTGGAGTTTTTCCCGTTCTTTGCGTTGTGCAAGTATTCGTAATGTAGGTACTGAATTCTGCAATGCATTAAACTTATCATTAATTTTATTCCTATATCTTTGTTCGATTACATTATGTGCTGATTTGACTCTTGGTCTACCGGGGTGATTATGATGAACTTGGGTGGGCGATGTCGTGGTGAAGTTTCCATCCGGTTGCGTTGTGTAACCTTCAAGTAGTTTGACAGCTTGTAATTTCCTCCCTCCCTTAAGAATATGGGGGGGTTTTGCAACTTGATTTAAAGGCGATATGGGTGGTGATTCGGTTTTCACTTTTGATAACGGATGTCCACCAAATGAGATATTTGAGGCCTTCCTAGTTAATTGTTCGGTAGTTGGTATGCCTAGGATTGAATTCTCTTGTTTGACATTACTTATATTGGAATCCATCGATACCAATGAATCCAAGGAGTTATCATGAGACAAATGGTCGTTCTGCTGTTGCAACAATAGTTGTTGGTGCTGTTGTTGTTGCTGCTGCTCCTGGCGTTGTTGACCTTGATCTTCTTCAACGCCTACAAAGTCGCTATTATAACTGGAAGTATTGGTTTGTACATGTCCTAAATTAAAAATATTTTCAGGACTTGCCACTACAGAATTATCTAATACCATAGAATCGGAAATATTTGAGTTGTGATATCGTTCAGCACCCATTTCGGCAATGAATTCAGTCATGTTACCAGACATGACATCTTGATTGGTACTTGGCGTGCCGTATTCTTGTGGTAATGGTAAAATGATCGATTTTCCTTTATTGTTGGAAGACCCATATGTGAATGTTGGGGCGATGAGCCCGAAATCAAAATGCAATGGGAATCTCCCGTCTTCATTCATGGATATATTGTTAGGCGTACGTGGCATGGATTTGGATCTTGCTTTATTATTACTCCTTGTCGACTCTTGCAGGGAATGTATAAGTTCTTGTTCCGTTGGTGTGGGGTTCACTATCAACTGTTGTGGTGATTGTTCTTGTTTTAGCTCTAATTGTTGTTGTTGTTGGTTGTTTTTATCGAATAACGATGTTAAGAATGCGTTGTAATCATTCATTGTAAAAGACATGGGTAATAATAAAAGCTCTGATACTGAACTGAAAAGGGGAGATCTGAAGTATATTTATATTGAACAGAACCGAGGAAGGTGAGGTTGGATGATACTTGCAGTTGATTCTTTATTTGGATGACACTACGAAAGCCGTTAATGACAACAAGTATTGGCACAAGATGAAGGATGGTCTGTTTGTAAAAATATGTAAGTTCAGTTGTATAAATGCCAGTTGCAATTATTCGTAATTGCAAAAGAACCTTTTGAATCAACGGATTAGAGTGAATCAGTATCACCGTACGGCTTTGATAGTCTTTCTTTTAGGTTATCTAATCCGATGGGGGAAATTGAATGATATTGAAGTTTCAAAAAGAAAAGTGGTTGTTAGAGTTCTCAGGGAAGTATGACTGTTCAACCTCTTTAAATGCAAAGTTATGCTCCAAGGGACTGGGTTTAATGAATTTTGGAAAAAAGTGACCAACAAATTATTTTGAATATTCAAATGTCAATGAAGCAGAAGGAAGTGAGAAAATTCATATTCTGAATCATGTACTATGATATAACACTAAATATTAAAATAACGTTTTCGACTAAGCATTCCGCCTGTAATAGAGCATTCCTTTTTTTCGGATTCGTATTTTGCTCATTGGTGTACCTTTCCAGCACCAAGAATGTTGATAGAACATTCATTGACGGGCCCTACTTCCCTCGGGTAATTACGTGGAGCAAGTAAGGCTTGTCAATTCTTCATCATAATCAGGCCATCAAAATATCTTTTCCCCACCATAGTTGCAGGTTTGGAATGTTTACTATATCCGGTGATACCCGATATGGGTCTGATATGTACAAACCTTAATCTAAATATTTTGGGTGCAAATAGGAAAAAACCGGAAACTGGCCTCTGGTTCTTATCTGCGGAATCTCTTCGTTTCGTGGCGTACTTGAATTTGTTCAAAAACGTTCCATATGTCATGATCATCAATTTGTTACTCTTGATGGCTTTAATAAAGAACCAAAGCTTGAGTCAACCCTACATAGGAACATGGACTCTCAACCTACATATTCTGCAACCAAACTATGAGAACAAAGAAAAAAAAATCGTATGATTTTATTTTTTTATTTTTTTCTAAAGTTTTTATTTTTCTGGATTTAGTTTCCGAATTGGCAAAAAATATATCTTCACATTCATATACTGCGGCCTAATCAATTTAAGACAAATTCGGTAGCTTCTGGCGAGAGCGAACAGCTAGTTTAACAAATGACTAACCTCTTATATCAAAAAAATCTTTCTGTCCCTATTACCTTGCCTCTTACTCTTGTCCTGATTGGTCTACAAATTCTGTAGTTCACACTCAAGATTTCAATATTGTACCACAGCCAAAGCTACCACCTTGTCTAACACCACACGGTGGCGCTTCAATATGTTCTATTAGTTTCTTGAACTTATGTTCCATGCACAATCAAGCACCTTCTAGACAGCGAAGCCGTTGAGATCTCATATCTTCAAAAAGAAAAGTCATGACTTAATAATTTGTAATTACGGCCTAATATTTGCGTTTTATATTACCTGTTCGTGCATTTGGCAGTTAAAAATGTAACATAAAAATATAGTAACGTATAACTTTATTTCAATTAAGATTTCAATCAGCATTTCCTAGGAAGCCTCTGGCATAACATTATAGGACTTTTTTTGCTTAATTCTACAACTAAAAATAAGGGAATTTTATCAACGTCTTTTATTGGTACCTGCTTCCATCAAAAGCGCATCTCGACTCACTTCTCAACAAACATAAACAACGTTTTCAAAACCATCACTTGCCATTTAAACTTCTAAAATTCTTGGAAGTAACTAATCGTACTACTTCTTGGTCAGTCAATCTATAAATGCCTTGTTGAATTCACTGAACCGTATTTCAAGACATCAACGAATCCAAAACCATCCAACAACTCCTCAATCCATGGAAGAAAAGACCTTTCGATTCGGAAACCGCGGGTAAACACATTAGCCAATCCTAGTGATAATTTCGAAAAGTTAAACCAATTTCTAGACAAGGTGGGGTATTTGATTTGTTTCTCCATTAAGTCGAGGATTTTTGTGGATTCCACCCACAAACCAGTTTGCAACCAATGTCGCACGAACGACACTTGATAAATTTTGTGCACGACATTATCGAGATGACATATTCATAAACTAGAACAGAGACTTTAGAGAATTCTTTAACTTTCTCCTATCTCGAGAATTATATCTTGATCGATTAAAAATGTCTGACTTACACGACTTGTGTAAGTTTCCTCAAAGGCCGATTGATGAAGCATACATTGTTCAGCTAAAGCATTATCTTGCCAATGGAATTCCAGCAACCTATACCATTGAAGAAGCATACAACTACACCAACAACATTGAAACCGAACCAGAAACAACTACCACCCCACTACATTTAATTTGCACCCATGTTCCCAAGGATAGCTCTGCGGGAGAGTTAGAAATTGTGTCCAAAATGATTGAAGTTTTGTTCGAATATGGAGCCGGGTGGTGTTTTACTGATATTAATAATGATACGCCTGGTTGCATTTTACTCAATAGAGGTTTAAGGATTGTTGGAAATATGTATAAACAGATTGTGGATGCGGGTGTAAGGGCAGAATTATTATTGAGAAAAGTAAGTGAATTTGATATGGAGATTATTGAAGATACCGATGATTTAAATCACGAAGAGTTTGAAAACATTCCTGAATTAGTGAAAGAAGCCCAACAAGAAGAACACGTGCAAGAAGAGGCTCGGTCAGGAGACGCTCCTTCCAAAGCGCAACCGGTTGAAATCGACGATGCACCTGATGCTCCTTCCCAAAACCAAGATTCCTACCTCAAGACAGAACTTGAGTACGTCGATGGAGCACTTGTAACCAAAGATCGAAAAGACGGGGTCATGATGGAATGGGAAACCGATCTCATGAAGCTCGGGTGTGATTCCCTCTTCAAAGGGTCCAAGATCGATCATGATGAAATCGATTCCGAAGTTAATGTGTTAAACATCGGTTTTGGCATGGGAATTATAGATACCATGATTCAACAACGGAATCCAACAAAACATTACATATGTGAAGCTCACCCTGACGTTTTAAAGAAATTGCGGGAGGATGGATGGTATGAAAAGCCAAATGTCGTGATATTGGAAGGAAGATGGCAGGATAAGCTTGATGAATTATTATCACTGGGAAATGTGTTTTTTAATGGGATTTATTATGATACTTTTTCGGAACACTATAGTGATATGTTAGAGTTATTTGACTATATTGTAGGATTATTAAAGCCACATGGCGTTTTTTCATTCTTCAACGGTTTAGGTGCAGATAGACAAGTTATATATGAAGTATATAAGCAATTGGTTGAGATTGATTTGAAAACGTATGGATTAGAATGCAAGTTTACTGAAGTCCCAGTTCCGGAATCCACCTTGAAATTACCCAACGATAAGAGTGTTTGGGAAGACGTCAAGAGATCATATTGGTCTTGTCCAGTATACTATCACCCCGAAGCTAGATTCATTGATTTATAAACTCTCCGCATAAATACACATCAAAATATCAAACTACGTCAATACAGGCGCTGATTTTTTTTCCTTTTCTATAATACACCCCAATCCAATGAAAGCTTCATCTAGAGCCCTCTCGATAACTGTATGCAATCTCCATCCGGATGCTAAATATTCCTTATTTTTTGCCAACAGATTCATAAACGGATCAAAATAGCTATCCTTGACATGGTTCTCGATATCCATAATTTCGTCAACAGTCTTTGGCACTGGTAACATATTATATCTTTTATTAAGATCACGATCCCCTTGAAAGGGAGTAAAAGGTGTTTTGTATTCACTCTCCATGTCTTTGGCGTGTTTCAGGAATGGGTTCGAACTATTAAATTGTTGGTCTAATTGGGTGTTAATCGCTTGAAGTTGCTTCCTTCGAAGTGAAGATCTCTTTAACATATTACTTTGTTGTTGCTTGATCAATTCCTCACTACTAACTGATGATGTCGACATCCTATCCAATAATTCCTGTTGTTGTTCTCTTTGATATGCCAAATCTTCGATTTCCATTTGTTTCTGAATTCTTAATTTCTCCTGTTTCAAACGTTCCATAGCTTCTTGGTATTTTGTCAAATCTGCGTTCTTTTGTGATTCTCGCATATTCTTTTCCAAGATTTCTAATTTATGTTCTTGTTCATATTTTGCTAGTTCTGCTTCCGTTTCTTCTATCTCCACGCCATTGTTCAACTTAAATACAATTTCTTCAATATCTTCAAGATATTTATTATATTCTTTCAAATCAGGAAAATCTTCTTCTGTTTTATTGTAAATACTTCCAACTTTCCTTCTGATATCAATTTCCTTTTCAATTCGTAAATCATCAAATATCTGTTCCTTGAATTTATTCTTACGCAAAATCTTACCACATTTAGGATATGGACATGGAGCAGGACCTAATGCAAATATTCTATCAACACAAGATTCACAAATTTTATGGTAACATTCAGGATTGATTAAAAAATTCATATTTGGTGATAAATATTTATCAGTTTTACAAATTGGACACATATCTTTCAACGCATCATCATCTATCATTGATAAATTGTTAGTAATCATCTTGTTTCTGCAAACTAGGTCGATGTTTGGATTAAACAACATACCCTCTATTATTTCTAACATTGTGATTTATTGTATGAAGTTCTTATTACTATTTTGCTTGTCTTCAATGATATTTGTAAGCTTAGTGGATTCAGTAATAAAAATGATTGTTTGAGTTTTTTAAATCTCACATTTAAAGGAAAAAGTTGTTGCACTGTACGAACTTTCGCAATAATTATTAGCAACTAAAATTATTTGCCTAGTGACCAACAAAATCTCAGTTGGTCGGTACGCAAATTATATCAATCAAATTTTACAAGCAAGTGGTATCAATTGAATTCTAAAGAACCCAAGTTATTCAATGGTTTTCTAAGAATCCTTCTGGATATATATGATAGCTTTGGAATCCTATTTGCTCTATAAACTTTCTCGCTATGGTTCAAAGTTCTGGTGGAATTACGTTGTTTGCCAATAAGTGAATAAGAGGTAACTTTTAGAAACATTTTCTTATATAAAACATATTTATACTACTTTTTTGCATCCCTTTCAATCATTCCTTGTGGATATTTAAAGGTTTCGGAAGTTTGTAACCTTACGCTTTAATGAAATCTCTGATTTTTTGCAGAGTGAGGCTATGGAATTTTGAATATTGCCTTCGCACGACCTATGTTTATGAAATTCCATAGCCGTCAATTTTTTGGTATGAGGGTTCCATGCATCGTCGTTCATTTCGAAACCTATTTCAGAGAAGTAAAATCTAGCAGATTTCATGTTATCTATATCTTTTATATATGAATGTCGATTATCCACATTTTAAGAGCCGTAAGATTAAGAAAATTGTTCCAGTAGGAATCCTACTCGGATTAGGCTATTTGGATTTTGCGTGCGGGTATGCTCTAGGGTATAAAGAAATATTTCGTCATCACTCCCATAAGATCGCAATTACATTATGGTGTCTATTAGGAATATGCAATTTTAATACTTTACTATACTGGGTATTATTGTTTATAATTGGTCCAGGTAGTGCCCCGAGTTTTCCTCCCTTGAATATATATAATGAGAAAAATGATGAATTGATCAGCTTACCTGATTTGTTTTTTTGTGATAAGCTGGGCTATCCGTATTATTGTTCACATTCCAGGTCAATTAAGGTGGAGCGCAGTTTCTTTCTGAAAGATGTTGAATATAATATTCTAAAATTTGATCATTATTGCATTTGGATAGGAATACCGTTAGGTGAATCAAACTACTTGTTTTTTATAAAATACATGTTTTGGTTCTTGTCCTATTTCATCGTTATATTGGTTTTCACTGCCATTTATACGAAAGCCAGTGTATCACATGGTGAAATTGACCATAATTTTATTATTCTGTTTGTAATGAGCGGATTTTGGATCACGATGATTGCAAGTTTAAGCATCGCACATTATAGATACATCTGTTTCAATTTGACCACCCTTGATGATATAACATTGCAACAGCGCAAAAAATTTCACAATTGGAGACTTAAGGGTGCAAAAGGTAGGCCACCTCGAGTTGAGTCTGGTAATAGATACGTTAACGTAAGGGTTGGAGATAACAGATATGTCGTCAAATATGATATCAAAGAAAGACCCTTCAACATGGGTATTAAGAAGAACTGGATGAATTTGATCTTGAATGGAAATAGGAATCATGGCAGAAGCGAAGATTGGTACAGTATCAGAAGAGTACTAGTTGCAATCTTTGTTTTGGCGGTACCTTATGTTGATATTCCCCTTTGCTTCAGAATGAAGCGTGGTGGACCACTCGAAACAATTGATATTGAAGCGGTAGGATCGAAACTGGATTATTTATTAAAGAGATATGAAGAGTACAACGAAGCGGTCAGTGATAGGTTTAGAGAATTGATCTATAAAAAGATAGAGAACAAAGAGTGTTATCCTCCAAAGTACTTTGGGGAGTCTACCACTGTCAAATAAAGGCGTTATACTGTATATAAACAATGTGTTTTAATAGAAATGTAAAAAAGTATCAAGTTGTCTTGAGTCAAATTAAACAAATTTTGCAACTTTGAAAATTTAATGCTTTTCAACAATATTTCATTTAGCATTATTTACAGGAAAAAAATTACCATGAAGTATTTTAACAACCTCTTCTCTTCATCAAACATCTAACATGGATTTCGAGATTATAGAACATGAAATAGAGGCTCTACAACCTCCGCAACCTCCAGTTGCCCCATCTGAACCAACAGGTTTTCCGCAACTTGCAAGACTCAAAGCAAAGAGGGTCTCAAAATGGAAACAAAAACAACAGCTAGCAAAAACAGAACCAGAATCTGAACCAGTCGAGCCACAATCAGAAGCAGAAAAGATTCACCAAGAGAATTTGGACAGGATATCCAAGATGTCCGAAGATGAAATAATTAAAGAACGCGAAGAATTACTATCTGGATTGGATCCAAAATTGATTCAGAGTTTATTGAAAAGAACAGAGAAAAGAGAAGGCAACCAACTTCGCGACTACGACAATGGCTGTGATAAAACCCACGATCATCATCAACATGCCGAGGGATATAATGGATGGATTGGGGCTGTTCGTACTCCCCAAGGTCTATCTGATTTGTCTCAGCTTGATAAAGAAGATGTAGAGAAGGCTTTGGGAATCAGTTCGACATTTGAAGAAGATATCAGACAAGAGAAATCAAAAAAATCGGTATCCTTCGACAACAATGTAAAGACTGTGAATTATGAAGATTTGGATCGAGGAGTGGAGTTGGACCCAAATGGATGGGAAGATGTTACGGATATTCGTGAAATGATTCCCAACTTACCAAACGATGGTGATGATATTGCTCCTGAAGAATATCAACTAAACGAGGAAGATGAAGGAGAGGGAGTAGCTGTAGATGTCCATTTTCCAAAACCAAAATCTCAAGGTGATTTAGATATTAATGATCCAGAATTCTTTGATAAGCTTCATGAGAAATACTATCCTGATTTACCTAAGGAGACTGAAAAATTATCATGGATGACTGCACCAATGCCAAAACAGGTTATTACCACTTACGAATCTATATCCGACATGCGATTTGATTTCCAAGGAAATTTAGTTGAATTGATTGATGAAACGGATGAACTGTCGAAAGATAAGGCTATACCAACCTTTATGGGACTCCATCACCACGCTGAAAACCCTCAATTGGCAGGATATACCTTACCTGAATTGGCTCATTTATCAAGATCGACTCTCCCTGGTCAACGTTGTATAAGTATTCAGACATTGGGAAGAATATTACATAAGTTAGGTTTACATCATTATAGCCCGACGCCAGATGCAAACGACGATCCTGAAGATAAATATTTTAATGAAAACTTGAAAGAAATGGCTAATCATTTTGAGAATATGATGTGGGATATAATTGAACCATTAAGAATCATCGAAAGCATAACCGAGGCATCTGATGAAACAAAGACAAAGAATTTGTCAGTAAGAAATTACGCGATTGAAGCGTTATGGCTTTGGAAGCAAGGTGGGGGGAAACCAAAGACAAACGTTGAGACAGAGGAGGATGTAATTACTAAAGCTGTTCAACAAGATATATAATACATAGGTAGAAATGTACATATTCATAGATAAACTCAGGAGTAAAGGTAATTCATACGGATTAATTCACTGAGTCTGTTAGGTTGTAGCTAATCGGATGTAACAACATATTGAAAAACCTTGTACAAATGACACCATGAATTATTCGCAAAGGAAAGCCTAGCATCCATATTCAGAACGAATAGGAACAAAGCAACCTCACGATAAAAGACAGAATCACGTATGTTATACAAGGGACTAACATTCAACTTAGCTTCAATCTATATGACGGTGCTCGCTTCAAACAACTCCAGAAGGCAAGAACTGCCTCTCTCCTCGATATGAAAGAGCCACCATAAATCAAAGTGAACAATCTATGGACGTGACGTTTCATCTCAGAACGAGATAAACTAATCCAATCAAGACAGAATTCATATCAAAAGTTAGAATAACATTCCATTGAAACACCCCTTAATGATTAACTTTATGAATATGAGATTTTTGGTTTTCGCATAGTGACACATTGAACCGATGGATCTAAAAAGATTGGTAGACTTGTACCAGTATCGGACAACTTAAGTTTATGCGTTTAATCGCACCATATTTGATTCCTACAAGTTCAATTTTCTTTCGATATTGTTTATTTCGATATAGTTTTATATATGTGTGTGTAAATAATTGTTGGATCCAAGGAGAAGAATTCACATGTAGAATCATCGACTTAAATTTATTGAGAATGAAAAATTTGTAGTTCGAAATTTCCTGATACCCACAGCCATATCCGGGTAATCCCGTGTTCCAAGTTTTCCAGGTCTCCCCCCTTAATTGGTTCAAGTAGTAGTTGAACCATACGTAGTAGCAGCGCCCCCTTCTTGTCCGACACCACCAAGCGAAGTGTATTCCTCTCTATAGGGATGGACCGCAATTATATAATAACAATGTAACAAACCAGGGAAATAACCTAATAGGAACAACAAGATATTAATCCAGAAATCGGGAGACCATAATCCCATTTTGATTAAAACTGGAACTGGTGGAACTAGAAAGTACTCATTGTTAGAAGAAATTCCTTACTTTTAGTGCTAGGTGGATGTCTTAATACTTACGGAAGAATCCAATGAACACTAAAAACCAATCACGAGAATGCATTTTCACTTGTGGTTAATTAATATTTGTTTAAAAAAATGTAGCTAATTCTTTGTCAAATTGAAATTAGTGTAATGTATGTAATTGGTATAAACAGTTAAGATATCGATAGATGAAGAATAGGACAAGAATATAAATGATCAGTAGAGCAGCAATCTTTAGGTTCTTAATTTTATAACCCCAAGAAATGGAGTGACTTTCCCACCCCCCACTTGTTTCTAAAACGCAACCATATGTTAATAACAAATGGATATATGCAGGATGATAATAATGTCTTCAACTTTAAATGTCGCTCCGAAAATTTCAATTTCCGATCTTTGCGACATCAGGATCCTTCGTTTTTTACAACCAACTTCCTGTTCACAGATTTTGGTTATCAACCACTGATCATCTGCTAAGGAGGCAAAGCAAGACAATGAGATTACCCTCTTTCATAACCCTCCTACAAACTTTATTGATTGCATCAATTGCTAATGCTGTGTTGTTTGATAATGCATTCTCAAGTAAGGAAACAATCAATTACCTATATCGTCAACTTTCAAATGTTCAGTTGGTGAATAATGATATTGTTGTAGGTACCACTGTGCCCGGTAATCAATTGATTGGAATTGATGTTAAAAGGAATAGTTCTGTGAATTGGAAGATTGATTTGAATAAATTTGGAAATGCGAAACTTGAATATATGGCCTTAGATACAAAGGTTTATGTCTATGGTAATACTACCGCGATTTTTCAGATAGATGGAAATACAGGTTCTTTGAAGGTCTTTGAATTGGATCATTCTCCAACACAGTTGGTCGACGATAAACATGGTATTTTTGTTGTTGATTCAAAAGGATTTCTCTCATATATTGACCATGAAACTGGAGCCATCTCCAAGATTGCATCGCAACAACCTGTTGATTTTATTAGAGTCGATGGAATGACCAGTGGCTTTACATATTTAATTGTCAACGACTCAATATTAAAGAGATTTTCAGCAAAGAAGAAGATAATTATTAATGTCGAAATATCGGTTGGATCAATTAAACAATTTAAATCAGGAATTATTGTGTCGGAAAATGACCAAGTGTTTACGTTTGACAATAAAAAGAAAACTTTCAACCGAATTGAAAATGATGCCTACAAGGATTTAGTGATTATTAATGAAAATTATTTGGTCTCCATATTACCTGATTCAATTAGGCTCATTACCATAGAAAACTATAAAGTGGAATTAGTTGATGAAATCGCAACTAAATTAAATTCGAAAGTGGATTTGCTAAGCTCAACGTTTAATGATTTTATAATAATCTCAGATATGATCGGTACTAGAAATGTCTATGATTTAACTGACCTTTTGATTACGAAAGATGTGAATAGCATTCGAAAATTCAATATCAAAACCGAGAACCATTTCCCATACGATTTCCTCACCGCTGCATCAAATGGGCTACATTTGCTTTCGATCAACTCAACTCTCCATGGTGAATTACATAGTTTGTTTAATGGCGGTTTGACGCAAACAATCAAACCAAGGAGTCATCAATATCTGTCCAAGACCAATGCATATATCATAATTGATCAGCCTGATTTAGAAAGCAAAATTCATGAAGTTCAGCTGATTTTGGATAATACGGACAATGGATTGATCTTTACCAACTGGTTGAATAGAGTAAAAAGACATTTATCTGAATTGGGTAGGTTTGTTGTCTCTTTAGCAAAGCCGTCTTTGGTCTCCAGTTCGCCAAAAATCAACGAATTTGGCTTTGATAAATTGGTGGTATTCTTTGATGAAGATGTGAAACAATTGATTGCGGTCAAATCAAGCAGCGGAGACGTCGCTTGGATTTCCGAACATATAAACGACAACTTTGTCACGTTAAAACAAGCAGGAGGTGACCCCGATACTGTAATGGCAATTTTTGATAGGTATGTACTTTTGGTTAGTCCCCATGATGGTGAAATCATTGAACGTTTTGCAAATAAGGGATTTGTTGATGTAGTGAATCTGAAAGATGGTCAGTTCGTATTCAAGAATACGAAAGGTTTTCATGTAGGAGCAGAACACAATGAAGATATCTATTTGTTTACGTCTGATTTTGGTCTTCAGGGGCATGTTATCACTGCTGGAGAAACTGTTAGTAGAGAAACGTGGGAGTTCTTATCTGATGACAGGATTGCTAAGGTCGCTTATATCCCTTCCGAATCAAACACTGCATCGTTAGGTATACCATTGGCTGATAAAACGGTATTGTATAAATATTTAAATCCGAATTTGATATCAGTTATTACTTTGGATAGAGTATTAAAGCTTTACTTAATAGATGGAATTACTGGGAATTTGTTACATACATATTCCCATGATCCAAATGAAATTATCGACCCTACATCAATAAAACTTATAATGGACGATAATTGGATAATATATTCCTATTTCACCAAATCCCCAAGATTAGAACAAAGGATTAACGTAATTGATCTATTTGATGAGAACACAACAGGAACTAGAGCTAATCTGACGTCCAATCTTAAAATTAGATCAGTTTTCAGTAAATCGTTCATATATCCTGAACGAATCCTTGATATTGCCTCAAGCCAATCGCTTCACGGCATTACTCAAAAATCAATTATTGCAATCACTGAGCTGGGTAACTTGGTAGAAATACCAAAATATATACTCAATAGTCGTAGAATTGATGATCGACACCTCACAGCCGAAGATTTCCAAAATGATTATCGAATGACTCCGTATGATCCTATTATATCCAAGAATAACTATCAGACTTTAAATCACAAATTTCAACTTGATGTGAGTGAAGGAGGTAAGATATTGATCAGACCAACTCATTATGAATCTACTAGTGTCGTTTGTTACTTCTCGAAACTGACTCAATTTTGTACATTGATCCAACCTTCTGGATCATTTGATTTGTTAGGCCAAGGATTTGATAGAGTGAAGTTGTTAATTACATTGGCAATTTTATTAGTGGCATATGTCGTCAGCAAACCGTTTGTATTTAATAAGAAGTTGAATGCAGAGTGGATAGATTAACAAGCCTGTATATTTTTTAAACGCCTAAATAATCTAGAAAATTTTACATAAAGATTGATCCATTACTTTTGATGTAATTTATAAAATCATGATTCGAATCATGAACGCCAAATATATCCCAATTAATATCCATATCCCTCTTATTAGTTTTGTTACCACCGTTGGTTGATTTTTCATGCTCATAAATCAACCAAATAAGTTCATAATGTAAACTCGAGCATAAATAATTCTTCATTCTATTCACCAAAAAGAATGAATTATTTCCATTGTTCGCCCCATATGATTTCATATGTTGGATTATAAACAAATTATCCACTTGATTAAATTTGTCAATTATCTTTTTTAACTTCATGTTTGTAAAATTCCATTCAGGATCCGCAAACATAATTTTGTAGAATTCGTTAAATCCATTTTTAACAAATTCATAATCGGAATATGAATTCAAAATTGGAGATTTGAATATTCTAATCAAAATTAAGGCTGATAATTCAACGGGAAATTTATAATAGATAGGTAAATGATTGAACTTCACTTGCGGTTGATCTTGTTTAATTATAGATAAGATTCTAAAACTAGTATTGACAATCTTACTTATATATGACTTGTATTCCATCAAAGTGATGTCTGACTTGGAAAGACAGTATGTGAATAATTGTAGTTTTGAATATTCAATCGAAATTCTAATCAAATTGGATAAATAGACGTTATCATGTAAGAGTAACATTTTATCGACATCATTAAGGATAATTTCAAACATATTGAAATTGATCAACTTTGAAGTGTTCAATTGATTTGGAAGGAGTAGAATAGATTCATTAGCATCTCCAATTAATCCATTCATGTTTTCATTTAATTTAGATTGAATCATGGATATTTTTAACATCGAATTAATATAATGATCATACTCTGGAAGCTCGGGATTAGCAATATCTAAATTGGATGATTTGTTTATGATATAATCTTGAGTAAAGCCATTGTAGTTGTTATTCGAAAGACCAAGGTTAATTAACCAATAGTTCGAATTTATATTTATGAATTTATAAATTCTTTCCCTAATTAAGTCATTTAAGTTGACTTGTTGAGAAATATTTAATTTTGTTTTATGACTAAATTCATCAATGAATTCCAATTTATGTAATCCAAATTGTAATGAAAGCGTTTTCATTGTTGATATGAATTTAACTGACAAATTATCAGCAATTTTTGAATTGTGGTTCGGGATTGGCCAAGTGGTTAGGATTAACAAGGCGCAAACCACGTACAATGATCTTGGAGTTTGCAACCAACATATCTGTACTACCAACGTTTTAATATGTTCAGCCAACAGTTGATAAATGGCATGAGATTTTCCCATAGAGTTATTTAAACATGAAGTCATAACAATACACCAAAATAATAATTCATTTTCTGATTGGAATTGAACCAAGTCTAAAGTAGTAAAGAATTCTTCAGGAAATATCGGTAAATATTTATTAAAATGTTCTTCATAGTTTGAAAATAAGCGATGTACCTGCTTATGGCTTAGAATGATAGGTTTTATTGATGTGTTACATGATAAAATGAATTTGGAAGTATCGTGTCTTGGTAATGGGTTTTCATAAGATTTAATCAATATTTCTGGAGATGGAGCATCTTCTGGACTATGGATGACAGTTTGGATTTGATTTATTGGTGGAATGGCTGTTATCTTTTTCTTGATTAACTGGGGAGAATTATCTCTTGGTGGGACCAGCTGTTGTTGTGATTGGTGTTGTTGTAATTGTTTGCCTCTTTCGATCAATAATTCAATCATTTTACTCTTACGATCAATCAAACTATCCAAAACTTCAGTCAAATCTGCAACTTCCTCGGTCAACTTCTCGACCAAGTCAATATGTTTGTTTATACTTATTCTGTTAGGTTGTTTAGTAATGACATCTAAAGTACAGTTTAACTTCTTCTTAGCACAATGAGTGCAAGGTAATGGATTGGTTGTAATCGCGTCGCATTTAGTTTTATGTTGTCTGCATCGAACGCATGATTTTAAAACCTTGGTGATAGGTCCACTGTTGCTGTTGTTGTTACTGGTACTATTCGGAGGTGTTGGTATAATCAAACGAAGTCTATTCTTCAGATGTAATGACATTATCATTTGGACCAAGTAAAAAGAATGTTGATATTAAATTATGGGGAAGGCAACTAAACAGAAAAATTTTATTGGGGTGGTGTTGATAATGGATCGATCAATAACCAACTGATGTATGTAACTGTCCAATATTGTGTGTCTGGAAATGATATGTTCAAACGAACAAGTAGTTAAGTAATATAGAGTGAGAAATACTATGATACTAATGTGTGTACAGATACGAAGAGGGGAATGGTGTGGTTATTATAAGATATTAGCGATGTGCAAATTAGTGTAGCCAAAACGAGTTTAGGTGGTGATACGTTAACGAGTATGGCAAGCTCTCATTATCCTAAACACGGAGATGTAACCTGGTTCATTAGTAATATTATTCTCGTTTAATATAATTGGTTCTATTCAAAATCAATCATCCGAATAATCGGATTGATATTCTTTGCGTGCAATGATTCTGTTAAGTAAGCAAGTTTAAAATTCATTTGATTGGTTGAATCAGATGTTAAAGACATCACCGAAAATCGGTTGTACAAAATCAATTTTCTTGTTTAAGATCGGAGTTGTGTTTAATTATATTTTCCATATTGTGAGACAATTTGCAGGATATTAATGAACGATATTCCACTGTTCCGTCCATCCAATTAGAACATCAACCTTTGTAATACCGCTAATTATCCCTCTTGTTCATATGGAATGCCATCTCATTTGATAGCCAATTAATAGTTTCCACTGTGTTCGTAAACATTCGCTTAATTTTATCTGTTCAGATCGTAGTGCATAAAAATGAAAATTTGCAATTCATAGTATAGTAGTTTCAAAATATTCCGATCGGACGACTATCACAGGGTATAATTCGACACCTGTTATTGATTGTACGAGACAATATTATTATATCGATATCACCGTTGAAAAAAAGATAATTAAATAGATCGTGCCACCGCCCCATCTGTTCCCTTCCCTAATCGGAATATGATTACTGCTCATTTTACGGAGTTATCGGTAGCAACCAAAATGAGAGGTTGTCCTGGACCAGGCATTCTCTTTCCCCTTACTAGGTAAAAAGTTAAGTATCGGATGATTAGTTGTAAACTATGGCTGATATGTCTCCTCTTGAAGGCCGAGTTAAATATCTCCACTCTATCATAAGTGATTTTATATTTCGTTGGTTTTTAGCCATTTTTCTTCAGTAATAGACTCTAGGTTAAATTAATAAACCTTCGCGATTAAATAGCCAAATTTGAGGATGTGGTTTTACATAGCTCATTCTAAGTAAAGTAGTCCTAATAGACGTTTTAATGCTAGTTATTCACCAAGCATTGACGTGATACATGTAGGAATTATATTTTTTGCAACCATTTTCTAATGAGGCTTACATTTCAAGCAACGAATTATTCAATGTGTTTTTTATTACAATGGACTCCTTCTTATACCGTGAAGAAATTACAGCATCTATACGGAAGACAAAATTTTGTTTCTCTCTGTTCGAGTTAAGTAAATACATTAGTTTCAGGTAGCTTCAACCATTGAACTTTTAGTGGGACCTTTGCCCAAGTGTTTTAGTCAAAAATAATCAGATCTCGTATTTACGTCCAGCTGCGTAATTTTCAGCACATTGATCTTATCTTCAACTACAACAGCATCCTCATCGGCAATATAGCACTTTGTTATGTATGCAATCTTTAGATAATACCTTTCACGAAATCAATGTCAAACAAGGAATTACAACAGGGCCAACCACTTGCGCCTAACCAAGTAAGTTCTATACATCTCTACAATCTTCCACATGCTGTCCCAACATCACCATTATCCAAACTATACTCGCAGTTATTTGAGCATTATGCGTCTACCAGACAAATCAATCTTCCTCCAATACTAGCACATAAATTCTGCCCTGGATGCGGAATGGTGCGTATACCGGGTATTAGCGTTTCAATTAGGGTTGTTTATAGAAAGAAGGTGAGGAAATTGCGATATAGATGTTTGAGTTGTCGAGGATTGGAGTATGACGAATCTATAATTCAATCGAAAGAAAAACCCGTACAAGTAGCGGTGGAAAAGGAGAAAGTAGAATTTGTGGCGGAATGGTCTAGTGAAAATACAAATCAAGTTACAAATCAGGAGGTTGGAGGAGTTAATAAGAAATCAAAGGATCGAGCAAAGAAACGTAAGCAACTGAATTTAAGCACTTTATTACAGCTGAAGAAGAAACAAAAGCAAGAATCAAAATTGGATTCACTAGATTTAATGGAATTTCTCAAATGATAAAGAGAAATCGTCCTTATATTTAGAGAGTTAGATACCTATAATATATGTTTGTAGAAAAGATCGTTCACAATTTATCAGTAGACTCTCTTACTATATTCCTTATCCATCTTCTCCGCCTATAGTATTGACTGGGTATATAATCATCGGTCTTATCATGATTTCCATCTTTTACTCTTTCATTAGCTCCATTACCAAACATATCTGGCATCACATCATATGCCCATTTTTCATCATCGTCAATAATAACTAAATCCTTAATCAAATTCTCCTCCACCCATTTATTAGTTTCATAATCTAGTTTCCATTTACTATCTGGTGCAAATCTATAATTCTTTGGTGCTTTAATATGCTCAAGGGATGATTTTTTAGGAAGTTTTTTGAATGGAATATCGGAATCTTGCACATATTCATCCTCATCATAAAAATCATCAAAATTTTCATTATTCATTTCAAGTTGGGATATGATCGCCAGGTTATATCGTCTAGTTGCGGTATTTGTAGTGTAGAAATTAGGAGTAAATCCTATCAATCTCCATATTTTTGTCTTACGATCGATTTTTTGCAATTCGTAGATCTCAACTGTCGTTGGGTAGCCAAATATTTCGTTTTCATTAGTATTTGTGACTTTTGGAACCTGGGGCAATCCGCTAGTGAGTTTATATAATTCGATTTCTCCTTCTATATCGTCTTTTACAAGTAACGAATTCGTTAATTTCTCTTCGATTCGATTGGCAAAGTTCTGGAAATTTAAACGTGTATCTTCGTTATAGAACCATTCTAATAGGTTACCTTTAATTGCAGGATGATTCATGATAACAAAGACCCAGATAATCATGATTATCGATAATTTAACTAATATGAAATGACTTAACAAATATTCAACAATTATGGGCACCGAATACAAACTAATAATCATGATACTTAGCAACATTATAAAGATTGCCGAACTGATGTTCTCGTCCTTGAAATATAAGTAATCTTTAGTTATCCAAGCTGCAAAATCCCAGGTCTGTATATAAAAATCCATAAAATTTTGGGTATCAGTCAAATTCATCACAAATTCTTGTGAGAATATGGGAATAGGTTTTGGGATCTTATGCTTATTCAACTTAGTGGCTGCTGGCAACGGATTTCGCTCAAAGTACTGATGATAAAACGTAGAATCTGGTGGGTACATAACCAAGTAATGAGGAATCATCACATTCCCCAATATATTGAAAACTGGAATAATAGTAATCAAATATGGTTTTAATATGATATGGGTCAACACCAACAATACAGCAATTGTAAAATACAGATTCGTCCAATTAAAGAACTCTATGATGCCATTGATCATAATATAAGTTCCTGAATTCCTTTGATGTAACATGTTAGCGTTCTTTTGCATGATATTAATACTTAACCCGGGTCTTCTTTTCTGTGCTTCAATTCTAGATTCTAGCACTTTGGAGCTATGTTCATCTTGGTCTTGACTAGGAGGTATAACCATCGACAAGACTTTTTCCATTAATTTATCAGATAGAAATTGTGCCGCAGAGGCATTACCGTGATATGTCGACAGACCTCCGGCTGAAGGGGCAGGTGTTGCGGATGTGGAGCCAGGGAAGGATGAATATGATGAACAACTTGACATTTGTGTAGACAGAGTTTGCTGTTTGTCAGGACTTGTTGGTCTTGCTGATGTTGATAATAATAATGAAGATGATGACTCACCATTGATATGATTTGCAATAGTGTCCGCAACTTCCTTCTTCCAAAATGAAGTAAAATTCTCTAAATCGATGGAGTAATGTTTTCGGGAATGCTTTCGTAGTTTTGACAGACGATCATTGTCTTCTTTGCATGAATCTTCAACTGCTAACAAGTTTCCAATTAGGTTCGATACTGACTCCATTATGCCTGACTTTTGAACTCCAAGTATTAGATAATGGAGAAAGCTTTGGGCAATTATTAGACACAAATAAAAAGTGTAGGTACAAAGAAGCGCAAGATCAAATCTTCGTTCTCGGTTGAAGAAGAGATGAAATATGTTATGATAGTTCTTCGTCAAGGCCGACAATGTTGATTAAATTCTATTCTAATTAATAGGTATAGAATTAAAAATAACAAAAGGTTCCTAGTATCTCTTGTGAAGAAGCTTAGATTCTTAGAAGGTTTTATCTAATTAGGTTTACTGAAGCTTCCCAATTGCTTGCACTCCTTGAATTACGCCAAACTAGCTATTTCTAAGGGAAGGGAAGAGCTACCAAATTACCATAAAAAGTCATGTGATAATTTTAAATGCAGCATTCAAAAAAAAAATCGACCTACAAATCATAATAAGCTTTATCCTTCTTTCTAAATCCTATTTGGGATCAAAAGGGAAAATTCCTACAGTCAGGGGTCTTATATTACATTAGTATACAATTATCACTAATCATTTCGTTCCAATCATGAAATTTTCAAGCTTGCATCAATCAATAACAATTACTTGTCTATTATCAATCTTCATATCTTCCACCCGTGCCTTTGTTCTAACACCTCGGTTCAATCGAGATTCACTTAAATCTTTTAACGGTATGTTCTCATCATACATATTTTCAGTAAATGACGATGCTGGTGATATAGTTGATTCTAGTTTGATTTTCTTAGTTTGTTTAGCCGACTCTCTTTTCAAACTCGGCCTTATTCTCTTCTTTAACGGAGTGGTTGGTGGAGTCAAGATTTCTGATTCCTCTTGTTTAATCCCCGTTTTTACAATAGTATATTCTCGTTTAATTTCCTCTTTTAGGAGTATTTCTTGTTTCATGTTTCTAGCAAGTTCCGTATCCTCTTGTTTAATCTCCAGTACTTGGTTATTTTTCAACTTCTTTGAATCCAATTGTTCTTGAGTTAAAAATAAATCGGGAATTTCTTGTTTTAAAATATGAACAAAATCATCACAATCACATAAAATTTCATAATCAATGTAATTATCCCACTGCTTTGAAAGTGACGTTTTATTAACAAATATCACTTTCCCGTTCTTATCATGGATTGACTGACTAAGAGATTTCACTAATTTCTTAACCCCATCTACTTTTAAAGAAGTACCCATTATAATTAATAAATCTGGTCTCGACCTCAAATCTACGTTTAAACCTTGAGATAAAATTTCTGATTGTGGGTGATATTCTCCATACAACACAATATCTGGCCTTAACATTCCTATATTGCCTGTTATACGCTTCCCAGAATATAATCTTTCTTCATACTTCATGTAACAGTTTGAACATTGCGGATTTACCCCTTGAGACAACAATTCTTGATATTTTTCGTTCCAATCAAAATTGCTAAAGCAATGCGTACAACTTAGCTTGTGCAAATTACCGTGTAATTGAACAACATCTAGGTTCTTCCAAATTTCATTAAATTTTCGACTATTAGAAAATTCTTCAAGATTTATGCCTAGATTTAAATTAATCGATTTTTCTAAAGAGTCGATATTTTGCGTATAACACCTTAGTAATTTATTCTTATCTTTTAAGGTCTTGATGAATTTATGGGTCTCAGTTGGTCTTGCATCCAAACTTGATTTGTACAAGGATTCCATGAAAGTACAAAATAGCGATAAACTAATTTCATCTCTAAAAAGACTAATATCAAACAAGTCTTTCCCCTTTACTACGGTTTTGGGATATTTCGTTTTCACTAGATTATATAAACCGTTTGAAGATCTGAAATCAGGAATACCAGCGTTACACGATATACCAGCACCAGTTAATACCGTACATTTTTTAGATTTAAAAATGTGTTTGATGACCTCATTTAGCCTTATTGAGACATCTGCTGGTATTTTATCATTGGGGTTGTGTTGACTTAGATCAAGCGTTATCATGTTCTTGTTGGTAGACGAAGGAATATATGTTATGTTTCAGCCAATAATACGGCTATCTTTTCTTCAATATTGACGATGTAAAACGAGGTAAGAAATAGAAAACTTAATAAAGATGGTCGGCCACTCTCTCAATCTTACTGTCTTTTTAAAAACAAATGTAGGTATGCCTTTAGTATTATGGTTTAGTTAAATCCAATAAAGCTTTGTTTAACTTGGCTATGGTATACGTAATTGTGTTGTACTTGGTTGCACTCCCCTTTGTAAGTAAAATTTAGTAAGGACGAAAAAAATTCAAAACTAAAAGGGATGGATTGGAATGATTGACTATTGCCAGGTAGTGTAAAATTGGTATGTTCGTTTTATGAACACTCTCTTTATAGATAAATTGGTTTAATCACTCAATCTGATCTTAGATAAAACTCTTTCACCAAAGTCGATGAACTTTTGTTTCTTATGGACATGAAATTGACAGAAACTCTTCAAGTTTTGTACTTGCGTACATGTAAAAATTTAGGGACTGTAAATTTTGCCCAATTGGGAAATAATCAAAACACGAATTTACAATTAGACAACAATAGGTAATTTAATTTTAACGAAATTGCTTGCACCTAATATAATACTAATTTAACCCCTTTGTGTAATTAATGATACCTGGCCTAATTATAAAATAAATTCTACGAATAGCTTTAAATTGTATTTGAGTACCCGTTTTAATAATGGTTTGGAATTTTACGTTTGGAATTGTACATTCTCTCTTTAATTGGCTGCAAATAAATTTTCACCTCCTATAAAACCACCACCACCTCTTTATTCTCATCAAACACTTCAACCTCGTATATTCTAGAATCGTTTGAGGCTCGCATACTTAGAACGTATTCCGTTAGACAAAATATACTGTGATAATACTAAAAATATGTATTCCTTGCATTTTAGACGATATCAAAGACAGATTAAGAAAGCCTATATATAACACAAAAAATATAAATTACATCAATCCCACTCAAACTCAAACTCAAACTATAATCATCCACTTTGACTATTCACTGCCAATTCCATAATCAATCTAGTAGCCAAATGCAAGAAAGGATAGGCTGAGAATGATCCGACTTCATCCAAATCTTGCTTTAAATTCTCCAATTTATTTCCACTACTGTTCTCCCAACCATCAAATTTGAAATCAACTAAATAATTATTTGGTTCCAATTGAAATAATTGAATTACCATTCTCATCAAATTAGGCGTACTATTCTTATTATTATCGGCATCCATATCTTGATCTTCTTCTCCGTTATTTCCTTGCCTATATTTCCATCTGACTCTAATAGTCCACAATTCTTCTTCGGTAGGCTTGGCCCATTCGGCACCCAAATTCTTCAATGCACGATAAATCTCACCCATAACATCTAACGGATATGATCTTGATCTTATACCGAAATGCCATCTTGTTCTCAGTTTCTTGGTTGGAGTAGGGTTTATTTGATTCAATTGATTATTGCTATTCTTCTCCATCATAAACGCACGATGAATTGACGGTAATGAAGAAGGTAAGATTGCAATTGTTGATGTTGGTAACGTGGATAAATCAGGCACAGTGGCCAAAGTTTGGTATGTTAATGATTGTTGTACTCCAGGTGCAGAACTAGTTGAACCTGGGGTGAATGATGTGGGTGGCGGTGATGAAGATAAGAATGAATCGATTCTTTCTGCTTTTGCTTGTTTTAAGTCACGGACTAAAGTACGGTTTTCCTTCATCAATAAATAAGCATCCAAAATCTCATTCGATTGTTGTTGTGGTGAAGCTAATTTATTACATCTTTCAATAACATTGATGATTTCGTCACGATCGTATCCCATTGTCATAGATAATGCCCTAATAACATCTTCATCAATCTCAATCTTATTATGCTTTGTTTTGGATAAGTCTGGTGGTAACAAATAATCAGGCATATCCTTCTTAAACCACTCATCTTCCATAAGTTCATGAATCGTTATTCTATTCAATGGGTTGACAACTAACATTCTCGTTAATAAATGCTTAGAGCCAGGGGACAAATAATTAGGTAATGTGTAAACCCCATTACTAATTTTTTTAAACAACGCTGGGATAAACTCATCATCAAATGGTAATCTTCCACATAACATCACATACAAGATAACTCCTGCAGACCAAACGTCAACTTCTGGCCCAGCATATAACTTCCCACTGATGACTTCAGGTGCGGCATAATTTGGAGATCCACAACTGGTCTTCAAGAAATTCCCATCTGTCATAATATTAGAAAGCCCAAAATCGGCAATTTTTACATTTAATTGATCATCCAATAATAAATTCTCTGGTTTTAAGTCACGATGGACAATCTTATGTCTATGACAATATTCTACAGCTGCAATAATTTGTTGAAAGAATCTTCTTGCTTCATCTTCGGCCATTTTACCTCTTTGAACAATATAATCAAATAATTCCTTACCAGCGAATTCAATCACCATAATAATTTCATCCTTTGATTTAATAACATCATATAACTTAATAATATGAGGGTGTCTTAATAATCTTAAGTATGAAATTTCTCGTTCAACTCGTCCTTGCATATCTGATTTTGCCAATGTCTTTCTATTAATAATCTTGAGAGCAACTCTTTGCCCAGTAACTAAATGTTGGGCTAATTTAACTTTCCCAAACGAACCTTCACCTAAAGTTTTAATAATTTGATATTTCCCTATCCTATTTGCAGGATTGGATCCAGGATCTATTGCCATTTGTTGCGGAGGTTGTTGTTGCGATTGTTTGTCCCCATGGTCATGATTGCGGTGATGATGATGGTGATGATGGTGATGGTGGTCATCTCCGCCTTGTTGATCCTGTTGCTGTTGATCAGACATGTCTTTGTTTAGTGATGTAAATTAATCTTGTTCTTCGCTGAAGAGACAGTTCAAAAGTCAACTACTGAAAGACGTAACAATATCTGATTATCATGAAGAACGAAGAATGGATGAATTTTGTATGATGAAAAGGTTTTGAGTTTTGCACGCCCATAAATTTCCTTCATCGATCCACCCACATACAAAATTCTACTAAATGGAGCTTCTAATTAAACAAACTACAAATTACAAATCTTAATTGATGACACAAATCATTAATAAGGGGCAGAAGAGTTTTAAGATTACCACCAGAATTAATTAATAATCTCTTCTTCTCCTATCATCCTTATACCGATCTCGGGAAGTATCAGCTCGAGATCTATAGTTTCTATCATCAGTCCTTACCGTGTTATCAGATTTGGAAGAATACTTAGTTTCATCCCTATCTCTCTCATCTCGTGCTCTGTAGTTCCGTTGCTGTTTTCTGTCTGATATTTTTGAGGAGTTGTAGTTGCTTTTAGTGTTACTACCACTTCTATTGTAGTTTGTCTTTGTTGTTGCAGATTTCTTCTCCACTTTACGAATATTTTCTTCTTCTTCCTTCTTTATGTGCATTTTCTCTTTCTGTTGTTTAGAGAATAGCAGTTTCGGTATTCCTTTGGGAGAATCCTGCGCGTCAATCAATAAATTCCATAACTCCTCGCAAAACAGAATTGATTCTTCATCC
The DNA here is from genome assembly GCA_002105455.1 of Hemisphaericaspora xylofermentans. Classification (NCBI taxonomy): domain Eukaryota; kingdom Fungi; phylum Ascomycota; class Pichiomycetes; order Serinales; family Debaryomycetaceae; genus Hemisphaericaspora; species Hemisphaericaspora xylofermentans. Next base: position 103,808 of record NDXA01000012.1, on the reverse strand, counting down.
CCTAAAAACTCGACAATTTGCAAATGTATTGATCTAATGTCGGGATAATTCATTGCATTTTCATTAGGTTCTAGTAATAACTCGTAAATATAATCGATGATAATATCATCATCTGGAATAATTGTGTTTATTTTTGCTTCTATCCATGATTTTATTGTTGGTAAATCAACTTTAGAAATGTCAACTTTTGTATGAAAACATTTGGGATACTTAATCTTGGACTTCGCTTTTGTGTCCAATTGTTCTTTATCTGCTTGCTTTATTCTGTATGACATTATCTTTGGAGAGGTTACATTATATTTGGAAGAAGAGAAACTCCATATTAATTGATCACCGTTTATATGCGGATAGTTGGAGCGTACTTCTGCTCGTTCAAAAATCTGCAACATGCAAAACATAAAACTTCAAGGCGAAAGGGTTTTACAGTTTAGATGGTTGCAAAAAGAGGTGGTAATAATTGTTCGCTTTCTCACCTATGGAACAAACAATAGAACACATACGAAAATTAATTAAACACACAAACAATACAAACCATTTTTTACAACCAATTTACTTCTCGACCTAGTGCAATTCAATTTAAAGTTCTAAAGAGAAAATTGGTAACTACAACTACCAGTAGGTAGCCCCCTTCTACCACTTCATATGGACACCGTTTCTATTCGAAAGATTGCCATGGCCACGCCTTCTCCCTGTTTCATTCCTTGTAGATTAAGGATTGCATTGCTCTTTGTATTCCAACTTAGTGCTATCTTTATTTTGATTTATCTCTCCACAATTTCATTTTTTACAACCATTCCTTTCCATTCTTTTGATACATCAATAATCTATTATAAATATTGTAAGATATCCCACTTTATCTATCGACATTGCTGTGGTGTTTCTTGGGTTTTAAGCCTTAGCTATTATTCTCCACTTATCAACTATTATTAGAAATGGATCACATGATGTTTGATGATTTTGAACCAATCCCTATCTATGAAACATATTCACCTACCAATTCAAGTGCTGAACATGGTGGTACAGCTATTGGAAGTGTTGATCTCAACTCTTTCACAATCGATACTTGTGTTGCTAGTACTCTTGTTTTATTTTCTCCTGAAATGGGTGTTCCTAAAACAAATGATGGTTCTGAAAGTTCTGGAAGCACCTCGAGTGACGTAACAAGATATTGTACTCCAAGATCAATTTCTCGGCTTTTATCAATTGAGCTGGAGATAGACGATTTACCAATAAGTTTCAAACCAAACATTTGGTCATCAACTTATAAAACCAGATACCACAATTCACCAAATCCAGACTTAACGGTCGCAACTAAATTGAGTAATTTCCATTTCAATGAACCAAGCTACCAATTGAATATATCATCTGAACCACTAAGTCCACTATCTCCAACTAACAGTTTTGGGATCTGTGATATCTCTGCTGCTATCAATAACAACACCATTAACAAAATTAGAGATAATCTTTCACATCCTGTCCCCCCTGCACCTGTACCTTCTCCTTCCCCTTCACAGACATCTCTAATAGCTCCAAAGATACACGTACAATCACCTCAACAACCCAGTTTCCTCACATTTAGATCTTACAAAGGTACTATTTTCACTGTCCCCAAAAATTCAAAGTTTTTTGTGATCAAATCATACAACATTCTCGATGTAAATGCATCATTCACTAACAATATCTGGACATCAACAGAATTAGGTAATAGAAGATTAGATAAAGCTTATCAAGAATCGCAAGTAACTGGAAATCCAGACTATGATGGTAAAATATTCTTATTCTTCCTGGTAAATTCTCTGGGTAAATTTTGTGGAATTGCTGAAATGAAAGATTGTATAGATTATACCAAGACCAGTGATATTTGGGTAGAGCAAACCAGATGGAAAGGAATCTTTCCCGTAGAATGGTTATTAATTAAAGATGTCCCCAACCGATTTTTCCAACACTTGAAAGTGCCTTCAAATGAAAATAAACCGGTGACTAATTCTAGGGATACCCAAGAGATTCCATTCGAAATTGGGATTTCAATGCTTAAAATAATTAGCTCATTCAGAACCAATGAGTAGTTCAAGCTCTTTGGGATTCAATATATTGTAGTTATGTCTATGTTTATGTTGTTTAAAATATGATGTTTTCAATTCATAATTCAAAGATCAAAAAAGATCGTTCGAATCTCAGAGCGAGCTCTCTGAAAAAAAATGGAACCACTTTTTTTTCACCAAAATTCCCCAATTGTATTTTCTATGCTTTTCTAATAGTTCATCAATGATCTCCCAAATATCAAAATCGCATGTTGTGAGGAGAATGGCAGTATGTACTGTCCGTGGCCTCTCGTCTACCCCTTGTGTAAAAACAGAATCAAATGCCAGAGAAGAACAAGCAAAGAAATACTATGGTAAAGATGTCTCCTACGGTGCATTATCTGAAGCGCAAAAAGCCTTCCTTGACCGAGTTATTAGAGTAGATCAAGCAGGAGAGCTCGGTGCAAACTACATCTATATGGGCCAATACATCGTTCTTGCCAATAAATATCCACATTTAAAACCGGTCTTACAGCATATGTGGGACCAAGAAATACATCATCACAACACCTTCAATGATCTCCAGACACGTAAACGTGTTCGACCATCCTTGCTAACCCCATTATGGAAAGTTGGTGCCGTCGGAATTGGAATGGGTACAGCATTGATTAGTAAAGAGGCGGCAATGGCTTGTACGGTAGCTGTCGAGACTGTGATAGGAGGGCACTATAATCAACAATTGAGAGTATTGATGAATCAATATAATGTTGACATACACGATAAAGAATCTGGAAAGTCTATTGATCGATCACAAGTTGTTCCTGATGCAAGAAGCTCTCCTGAGTTGAATGAGATGAAGAAATTAATCAGTCAGTTTAGAGACGATGAATTGGAACATTTGGATACTGCCATTGAACATGATGCTAAAAAAGCGGTTCCATATCTTTTGTTGACTGAGGGTATTAAGTTAGTTTGCAGAGGAGCAATTTGGACTGCTGAAAGAATCTAGTTAATGTTTGAAATGTATATATATATCTAGAGCAAGAATGAGAAACAAAACTCATATGAAATTAATGTTTGTTACAATAGTGTTCCAACTGTGAAACTAATCTTTCTATATGGTTCATGTATTATACCTCTATCCTTTCAATCATCGTGAGGTTACATCTCCTTCCATACTCTAGGTGCTACCATATACAAATCCATGTTCTTTGCCTCTCGAGTTAGATAGAACATCCAAAGTAACGCGCAATAAAAAAACCGCCAAAAAAAGTAAACAAAACGTGAAAACCCATTCAGGGCTAGCACTACTATTTCTATTCAACGAACTATTTGTCCAATGTCAAGATATTCGGGAGTAAGAACGCCACAAGCACGTTTATCATTACATGTTGGGTCAATCTCCACTCAAAAAAGTACACAGAAAGATTTATTCCCTATAGCCCATCCAAGAGAAATTACGGAATGTCTATTGTACTGTAGGTTCCAAGTAACTGAAGAACAAATATTGAAACCTTCAAGTGCATTTGTCTGTAACTTGTATATGCAATTTTTGGACACGTACATGTCTATAACCCCGGAGGATATTGACAATAAAATTAGAAAATTGATTGCCCATACAGGCCCAAACCCACAAAGCAATCATGGATACGACGAGGCAGAGTCTACAAGGGAAGGAAACATTAGTGGTCAAAATACGGGTTACAGACTTAGAGTTTTACTTCGGTATTGTTATAAGTTTTTTCTGCTACTCGGAGTAACTGATTTTGGTGTCAATGATTTGTGTAAACCTGAACCAATGAGAACACAACGAACCCTAAGTGCCGTGGTAAATTTTGCAAGGTTCAGAGAGGATATATTGAGGAATCAGGAACATATCGCTGAAAGTATTCTTGGTAAGATTGAAGGGGTCGAGGAGAGGCGAAGAATTAAGAGTGAGCTTGAGAAGCAAATTGCAGATATCAACAAACGTTTAGATTCTGGGTTTCCCAACAATGTTAATTTGAAGAACATCAATGCGTTCATTGCACAAATGGAAGCTGACATTAAAAGATTGAAAGAACTCCACGGTGAGTATTCTGATGCCCGTCAGGCTTATAAAAACGAAAAGCTGAGGCTTCTACAAATCTTGCGAGAAAATGAGGAAATTGAGAATAGACAGAGGGAAGAATTGGAAGAGTTGAATTCCTTTCTGGGTGATAATCTCCGAAGATTAAATGGTGCAATTGAGACCCTTCAAGCAGACCTTGAACGAAAGGAAGCCAAATATACTGAGTTGAAGCAACAGTGTCATAATCTCACTAAAACTTTCGAAGCTGTGAAAAGCTTAGAATCAAGTATTATGGATTCGCTTAGATTGGCAGAAGATGTTGCCAGATTAGGTAAACAGGAGGAAGAAGAAACTAAGCGGACTAGAACCCTTGAAGCCAATTTAGCGGAACTACACCGTGAGACTGAAAGTGTAACTCGACTTTTGGCAAAAACAACCAAACAGTTAGCAGATGATGAAGAAAATTATATAGAATTGGAAAAATTGTCCAATGAAAAGGTTATAATACTGGCAGATAAATTGAAAGAAGCTAAACATCAAGGTTTGCAAAAACAGCAACAGGCTCAAAAAATTGATGAAGAAACTCTGGCTATTCATACAACAATTCAAAATATCGAAGCAGAGATTTCCAGGGTCGTTTCTAGCTTTGAAGTTGACAAACAAAACACAATTATCGAATCGCAAAGGGTTGGAAATTCGTTATTATCGTTTATTAAAGATACAACTAAATGTTTGAAAGACGCACAAGAAAAAGTCTCTAAATGAAGTTTGCTATAAAATATTCAGCAGAATGGTCTGATTGGCTGGCTACGTGCCTTTTGCTGCGTTTCTCATTGTGTCTTGCTACGTTTTTACTGTTAGTTGGACCTTTGTTCAGGCGTTCGCCCCATAATACGCGGTCTTCGCCTCGCATTGGTCTACCCTTTGAATTGTGTAAAATGATCTTTCGATTTTCTGTAAATTTAGTTGTATTCTTAATGTATCTTTAATTAGCTACTTTTATGCGCTAACGAACAGTTTTCTCGTTGTTGGCATTTTCTACTTAAACTTATACACAAAACTAATATTGGTCTGTATCAGCGCTTTCAGGCGCTATGTCATTTGAATTATTCTGGTTCTCTTCTTCTTTTTCCAGTTGATTTGCATCTTGTGTCTTTATATTCTTAGTTTTGGGTATCTTTTTATTCGTTGTAAACATCGCCGTTATAAAACAAACGATAGCCAACGCTAATCCTAGGTAAAACACATTTTTGAATGCCTTCATGTATTGATCTAAAACCATCCCTCTTGTGTCTGCGGGCAAGTTATTAATCAATCTTGGGTTTGAAATTAAAGCTTTGGCGGTATAATTGGTCAATGATTGATATGAAGTAGAATTTGAAGGTAAAGAATCAATTAAATCATTTATATATGTTGTGCCAGTAGTTTGGAATATTAATTGAGCCAAGTTGACTGAAACGGTTGCGCCTACATTCCTCAAGAAATTAACAAAAACGGTCACTAAAATTAAAGCACCGGGGATTGATTTGGGTGACACTAATTGCGCTGCCAATAATGCACTTTGAAATTGTAGACCGATGGGTATTCCGCAAACGACCAAAATTCCGATTCTTAATCCTAATGAGGTAGTGGGAGAAAATAATAGAAACAATCCTGTTCCTACTGGAGATAAGATTCCTGAGATGAGCATGGTAATTTTGATGTTACGGGTTAGACTTATAATGATACTATTTGAAAATGAAGATACTGTAACAGAAATAACCAACGGTAGCAAGTAAATTCCTGATTTTAAACTTGACGCATTAAATATGACTTGAAAATAAAGTGCAAGATAAGTTAAATTTGATATAAAGTATGCAAAATTGAACATACCACTTACGCAAGCAGCTAGGACTTGAGGACTAGTTAAAAACTCCTTTAATATTATCGGATTTCTCGAAAACCGAAAATTCCACATTATGAACAGCACCAACAACCCACCTCCAAGTATGAACATGGAAATTATGGCTCCTGAATTCCAGGGGAAGTCAATTCCACCGAATGTCAAAGCAAGCAACACTAACACCAACCCGGACGCTAACAAAAACGTTCCAATAAAATCAATTTTTGCCAACTTTTCTCTTAAGTTCCCTTCAGGCTTCGGAGGATTAAACCCAAACAACAAAATTGCAAATGCAACACCTCCAATAGGCAAATTAAGATAAAAGCACCATCTCCATGAAATCTGAGATAATGCACCTCCAATTACTGGTCCTAAAACACTTGCTGTCGACCATACAATAGCGATAGCTGCGAACAGTAAGGCTCTCTTTGAGATCGGAACAGACTCGGTCAAAATTACAATCACCATTGCCTGAACCGCCCCAGCACCAATACCCTGTATGGTCCTTCCTCCAATCAACATTCCCATCGAGTTCGAAAGAGCTGAAATCAAGGAACCGGCTTCGAAAATTAAAATTCCCCCCATCATGGTGTTTTTCCGTCCAAATGCAATCGATAATTTTCCATACGAAGGCGAAAGGCATGCCATAGGAAGCATAAATCCAGCAGTTAGCCATCCGATCTGGGCAAATGAGTTGAACTGCTCTCCAACGGTCGTTAATATAGTTGAGACGATAGTTTGGTCTAGAGCTACGAGGAACAATGTTACCACGCATGAGATTATGGTTAATATTAGAGTGACTCCGTGGAGATATTGTTCGTGGGCTTTTGTTCCATCTCCGGCATCGGCTTCCACATACTGGGAATATTCGGATCTGTGATCAATTTCTGTAACTTCTTCTTGTAATTGTGGTGGTGATGTTGATATAACGGATATAGCCTCTAATGGTGATGAGGTGAGTTCAGGCGGCAGCTTATTGTTTAACGATCGTTTCAACATTATGTGAAGTTAGGGTGATGTGGGGAAGGGGTTCAAAAAATAGCTTATTATCGTGTGATGGTTTCAAATGTCATTTGAACACTACTCTATAAGCAAGAAATTGCCAACCAGAAACTTCCACAATTATATATAATATTGAACGAAAGGAGAGCTCTAAAAGAAAGGTGAACAGCAAACACTCAAGCAGGACTAAGTCAGCTAGCCGGTGGTGATCGAATAGAATCACCTGACATCTTGACGACATTACCCGAATCCAGCGACATTTTTTATGGTTTTATTAATGCCGATAAATCCGCTTTGAGACTCTCATCAAGGTACTTGGTAAATTGCGCTGATTCAACCTCGACAAATGTTCGCGATCATATAAATAATACAATCGGATAAGGGTTGCCTGCGTAGATGTAGAAATTAGCTTCAGATAAATTTATCGTCGTTATACCAATCAGTAACAACTGATCTTGGATTTATAGCTTACAAATATATTAACTATAAAACACCTATTAATCTCCTTGAACCCCTCTACTTTTAGAAAGGATTCTGCTATATAAAATCTTTTCTAATTGTTTCTTAAATTCCCATGAGACTGGAGTGAAAATTTTTCCTCTGAAATTCTACCGCGACATTTCTAGTGCACTAATATGTAATCCTCAAATGAGGTTCCATATTAAATAGCGAACAACAAATTCAAAACCATCAAACCCAATGATACCTCGTATGAATGTCGTTTATTTACTTTGTATTATATAGATAAACCTAAAAACCTAATTTCATAATCTCATTATTTATTGTATCTCTCATTCATGCAAATTTTGCATCAATTTACTGTCTCTTATAACACGTCAGCATCTTTAATAACCTGATTAAAGAATTCATAATTCTCAACCATTAACCCGCCCAACTTTGGACTTGACAAATATATCCCGCAATACCTGCCACTGCGATCGTATAATCGTCTCGCCAAATCAAGAACATTCTGACCGTATTTCTCGCTACTCAATTCTGGGTTCCTTTCCAAATAGATAAATTTCAATTGACTGCAATTATCAATATCCCATCCTGAAACATCATACAAGTTGTTAGTATTGAGAATTATTGATAATAACGATTGTGGGAGTGATAATGAATTAATTGAGTGAGAAAGATTGTTACGTTCAAGGTTGATGTGTTTTAAGCACACAAATTGGGTGAATGAACCTTGAAGCCGGCGGAGGTTCATGTTTATGAGTTCTAGTGATTCAAGCTTTGGTGGGAGTGACGAAATGTCAAATTGAGGTATGTTACCTCCTGTGAGCGAAAGTGATTTCAAATTAGGTAATGTTCTAATATTGATTTGAGCTAGGGTTGATTCTGTGAAGTTCGATCTTATAGAAAGTCTCTCCAAACCCGGAGGTATATCATAGGAATCCGTAGTTTCCAATAGAACAACACCTGATAAAAATAGTCTTGTGAGGGTTTTTGGAAGCTTTGAGAAGAAGTTTTCATTAGTTAGGATAATTTTGCTACCTCTTGCTTGATGGATTTCAAACGACTCTAGACATTTGGGGAATGCGATTGTATTGGCGTTAAACTTTAGGTTCAGATTAACCCAAAGGTTTATGTGTTTCACTTGAGACAAGTTAAAGTCAGTAGACGAGATATAAAATTCTTTAGTTGAAATTTCGCAATCTAATTGACTTATTTCGTTACCCAATAAACATTTTGATAATTTGTTTCCGTGAAGGTTCAATTTAGCAAGTTTCTCAGGTAAAGCATTGACTAAGTCATCTGTGGAAGTCAAATTATTATACAGCAAATCGATTACCTGCGTGTCTTTTAAGGATGGTAAATTGACGTTATTGATTGCACTTAGGAAATTTTTGGAAAGATCTACATAAAATATATGGGAAGGGAATCGAACACCATCAATTGTACTTATATAGCAGTCCCGTAATGTCAATTTGTATAACGATTCTGGTAAATCTAAATTACTTACGGGCTCCATAAAACCGCCAATGTTCTTAATGGAGAGTTCACTTAAATTGGGTAGTTTAAATTGTGACGCTATGATCGTGATAAAGGGTAAGTTCTCAAGTCGCAATACTCTCAACGAAGAAGGTAACTTGAAATTGTCTCCAATCTTCAAGTAATTTTTATGATATAATTGCGGAAACATTTGACTAAATCTTGGTAATATATCTTCGACATTACCACTTTGACAACTATAACTAATATTGTATAAGCTCGTAGGAAATTTAGTATCATTGAAAAAATTGTGAAACACTGGACAATCGATGATGTTTAAATTTTCAAGATTAGAAAGCTGCTCCAAACCATGTAAATCTTCAAGTTTCAAACTAGAAAGGCATAGATCTCGAATCAGTGGTGGTAATTTCATTTGATTAAATTTACTGATTCTGTTTGATCTAACGCTCCCGTGATATTCGAGCTTGGATAATAGTACAAGATATCTCAAATCAATCAGAGTGAAACAACTCGGGTGCTCGTATATAACAAGTTCCTTCAAATAGGCTGGAAATAGAGCTAACGAACCAACCACTGCACTTCTCATTCCATATAATTCCAATACTTGTAACCCTGAGGGTAATAATTGACATTGAGAAATATCAATGTTATGTACTTTGAGAGTATGCAAATGAGATGGACACAAAGATATTGACCTCTTTGCGTCATGACACCAAAGTTCCATCTGGTATATACTTTTAGGTATATACATGTTGTCCCAGACGTAGTATTCACTTAAACAAACGGAACTAATTCTGTACCCTAACCTAAACGCCTTGATGATATTGGACTGTAGGAGGTCCATATGTTTCAGATACTCCGTCTTAAGTTCAATGTATTTACAGCACCCTAATATATCTGGCAAGTAATCATTCATCTCCAAGATATCACAAACATCATCAAAGATAATTTTGGGGGGATTGTAACCTTGTCTTACCCAACTCAAAAAGCTATATAACCCATTAAAAACAATTCTATTTCTATTCTGGATATCATAATAGCAGTAGCAGTTGTACAGTGAAGATATTCTAGTCTTGCTAGACATGTGCTTATTCTGACTTGAAGATACATAAACCTCTGGGAATATTAATTGAGCTATATCTGGTATATCTGATAGGGGGGTTAAATGTTCAATGGGGAGGAAATCAAAGATTTGCTTAAGAATATCAAACGGAAACCGTGTTACGAAGTTAATGGAAGTCATCTTGCCATCTCCTTCTTCTCTTCACCAATAACATACAAAAGATGGAAATTTGAAACATCTCCTTGAAATTCATTCTATTTAAGTCAGAAATGGTAATTAATTGTTACTCCGCAATTTCTGCGGCACAAAGAAAAATAAGGGGGGTAAGGAGAGATGTAAAATAAAACTCATTTATCAATTGATAACAACTACCACGCCAACAATAGCTGGTGGGCTTACAACATTCGTATCCTTTGCAATAATACGAACAGCACATTCCGGTAGATTTGATGTAATCTTCTTATGTACTTTTTGTATCTATTCTCTATTAACAATTTTCTGTAATTACCACATTACCTACATTTTTGCACCCATTAACTATTAATTAACTGCCTTAAAACTACGTTGTTACTTTTCTCTATCAAAAAATTTATATTAATTTATAATGTACTTGAGTATCTTCCCGCATAATTTATATGGCTATTGTCATTCTCGCATTATAGTCCCTTTATATGGTTGTTCAATCACACAAGAGCTCCTCCTTTAAGAAATTCCAAGAAGTCCAATTCACCTTCCCCATGTTCTCCCTCATCACCCTCATCTCCAAATGGAGAAAATTTCGAACTCATCGGAGTCGAAACGTGTCCATGGCTCGCATTCGAAAAAGCAGATCCCTTCTTCGGTACGCCACCAAGAGGAACAGGGGAGCTAGTAGTCGAGCCTCCCTTTGTCACTGGTCCAGCTCCATTCGAGCCAATATTTGTCAATGTTTGCTTTTTTGTCAATGGATCAGTCAAATCTATGGATTTCGAGTTTGTTTTTGTTAATCGTTTGGTGGCCTTGGTAGCATTTTGATGATTAAATGAAAAGGTTCCTAATGTCGACGTCTTTAAGAAATCATATTCATCGTCATCATTCAATAAACCTGAAAAGTCATGTGTGTTGGCAGGGAATGCTCCGTCATAGAATGCGCCTGCGCTACTATTTGGACTACTCTCTTCAAAATACTTTTCATTGAAATCAGGTGGAAGTGGAACATTATGTTTCTGTGCGAGTTGTAAAACAGCTGGTTTAGGATTTTTCCTTGCCAGTTGTTCATAGACATAAATACGGGCTTGTCTTTGCATCTCTAGTCTTTTCATTTCTGCTAATCTCGCATCAATATATTTCATTTGAAACTTTGAAATATTCTCATCAGTTGGTAAACGATACAATGGGAACTTATACTTATTCATATAAATTCTCCAGATACGATATGATTTCATATCAACTAATTCTGACGTAGCACTAAATGAACTTTTCGCTATTCTTGCACTAGTAGACATTGTATGCACTGATTCATGTCCATCTGCGTCATCTTCATACTGTTCATCAATACCTCTATGAGGGGCACTGTGGCCGGAGCCATGTCTTGGATTGTGAATATTGACAATTATATTGTCAATACGTTGTCGATGTTCCTTTTCGAAAGTCTTCATAACAGTATACTTCCAAGGACGTTCACGATAAAAAAATACAAGAGAATCAACAAACCCATTCAATGGTTGCATGAATGCCCCAAGCAAATTAATCCAATATATAGGTCCATATCTTTCTTCGTGGTTGATTTGAGTAACATGTAAAATAAAAGGGAATAGCCAAACGAAACAATACGCAAATGGATACACAAAAATTGATTTCATTTGTTTCTGAATTATTCGCTGTCTTTTCCGGAAATTTTGTAAATTGGCTTGGTGGAGAGTTGGATTTTCAAATGGAACATTGGTATCTGCATTAGCGTTGCTGTTGTTATTAGTCGTTGTTGAATTAGCTCTTATGTTTTCGTTATTGGAATGGGCAGTTGTTGTACTGGTACTTTCATTTCTGGAACCCCTGTGAACTCCAACGGAGCTGTTGTTTTGGTTCTCGTTTTCAGGCAGTATTATAGTTGGAAGCGCTTCCAATATAGCTGAGGAATCATCATCATCCAATGCATCATCATCGTCAAGGTCATTATTTTCGTGTTTCACGTTTGTAGCCTGTGTAGTGGTATTGCTCTGGTTATGCTCATTCGTTGTCGTTTGAGCTTCAGGAATTACAAAATTTGGGAAGACATAATCCTTAATTGTCCTTAAGAAGAATTTCAATGAATTATACAAACTAGGTTTTTCATTAGCCAAATTAGATCCTGTGTGTAAAGTCGAGAATACCCCACCCAATGTTTTAAATTCCTTAATAACATGATAATAAATCAATCCATAAATGACAAGAATTGCAATAACAATACCATATCTGGGGACCCAACTTAAAACCATTCTATACCACAAAGGTCTTAATGGTAAATAACACCAGACGACTAACGAGGCATAACCAGTCCCATTAACAAATGCAAGACTTGCCAATATCAACGGTAAGAAAATTGACATGGTATAAACATAAATTCTATAGATATAAAGTCCTCCTTCAACCCGATTGGTATCTCTAACTTTTGTATTCAATGATGGTTTAAAGATTAGTAAATAAGTATGAACAGCGAAAGCCATAATTGCAATGTCGGCCCCTTCAATAGCTGTTGCGGTGAAGAAACCAACAGCCTGACAAAAACGCTCATTGTAATATGACATGTTGTGAGTTAAGACTCTTGTAGGGTATAATAATAAAATAATAGCCTTGACTAAATCAAAGAATAATAAAAAGAAAATCAAATGGTGACGGAACACTAATCTTTTGGGATCGATAGCGAATAGGAAATAAATAGCGATAACACATGAAGCTATTGATGCACATGATGACGATGTGGCAAGGATTCTTTGAACGTATACTTGATGCAGGGTAAACTTCTCTATTTGATTTTGGTCATCGGGGGTACTACGTTTTATGATTTTTGATGGAACAGATTGCACGAATGATAATAGATCTTGAAAATAAGTTTGATGCTGATCATGATGTTTTTGTAGCGATGATGACGGTCTCGATGTGACTGATGATAGATTTATCGTGTCGATTAATATGATGCCCTTTGATGACTGAAGATAGGACGTTGCTAGTGCTATTGAAAATATGAGTACGGTAAATAGTATAGGTAGTATTAGTCGCCGTATTGTGGTCTTGTGTTTGTTGACTTTGGTATTGCTTGTGGAATTATATAGTAGTAGAGGATGCTTACTTTGGTGGTGGTCGTACCTATGTCGTGAAATTGTCATTCCCATCTATCTTAGTATTTGTTTTGATGTTGGTTTAGAAATAAATATATAAAAGGCTGATAGTATTGTTACTGATATAATGTTTATGGTAGTGACAAGAATGGTAGAATCGGTGGTAGTTGCGATATGTACAGTAATTAGAGTAGTTGTATTAGGCTGTGAAGGAGTGTTTGATGTTGCTGTTGATGATGGGGATGGTTGTGTTGTATCGTAATTCTAGATCTAAGAACAGCCCTTGGTCTGTGGTGATTCTTGGTGGTGGTGAGCTTTAGAAAAAAATCTATGACAATCAGCCGAACATTCATTCATTCAGACAAATCAGACAAATAAAAATCATAACTAACTAACGAAAAAGAGTGAAAAACCGAAATCGACAATGGGCGTAAGAATCAGACAGACAAAAAAAATTTTCTTTTTACTATTTATTTATTTATTTTTTAGCTTGCGCTATTTTATTTAAATTTTTGTCGCATTTGTCTTTACAGAAATTTGTGCAATGTACGCTGTCAAACAAAAAAATAATGGTTTTGTTTGATAAAATAAAACCTCTAAATTATTAGTAACCAGCATTATTTCAATTGTTAACAAATCAATTGTTTTTAATTTTAGAACAATCGAACACAATTAATTAAAGGTCTATGCATTTATGTATATATGCACATGTATGTATAGTATAAGTATATATATGCGCGAATGTTAGTTCATAGACAACAAGGTTGTATACGACGAACAAGATTTATACTCAAATTTTGCCTTTCACATTTTTAAATCAGTTTGTCATGGTCATGCCACTCACTATTTTGCTGATCATTATTGATAGACGTAGCGCGACATGCATAGACATAAAATGTCGTTGGAGTATTTGCAACCAACAATACGACATATTTAGCACTACTTTCAACTAAATGATGGCTAAACCAACAAACCAAACAACTAACCAACTTTCGGCTTGTTGAGGGAAACATTTAAGAAGGAACTTACATATTCTTTATGTCTTATTGCATGCCTGAAGTTAAGGAATTTCACTTTGTAATTGTTGGCCAATTGCAAATTTTGTCGTTTTGGTGACATAAGTCTCAAAATAATTCAACACATGATCAATGATTTTTAGTACACCTTTGGATGACCCTTTATTCAAAAATCTAGATAATTTTATATCAAATTTTTGTAGGTATTGTAAATCAGCACATTGAGCCAAAAGACGAATACAATAGTTTAAACACCATGTGAAACCTTTTACCTATAATGCCTACTATGGAGTAGGAAGTAACTTCATCTGAACCATATCTTTTTCTTAGTCACCTTTAACTAACTAGTATGCGGAAGGCTGTTATTTACATAATTCTAAAACCAACCTCAATATTCAGCACATTAGCTTAGTCGTTAGAATCCATTTAACATCTTTGTGATCATAATTCCTTGAGGATTTCTCAAGTCGTGATAACACGAATGTAGATGTAGATCTAGGAAGATGAATTTATATAATAAACAATGAAATGTATATTAGTATTAAATTTTGAAATGGATATAAAAGAATACATAAAAGTACAAATATTATCAAAATAAAGTACTACCGAAACTCTAGCAACTACTCTAAATGAAGAGGTAGATTGGAATCATCATTACTACAATAGAAATAAATGAAGTGGTAAATGCCTTTCCTGCACCACCAGTGTAGTCTTCTTCACCTGGGATTATTGGCACTTCGCCACCATCAATTGGTTGAGCTTCTCCCCCAGAAGTAGGAGATTCGGGTTGACCCGGTTGAACTTCTGGCGGAGCAACTGTTTCTTCTTTAACAAACACAGTTTCAACAGTAGTTGTAGTATAAGTAGTAGTAAGATCTGCAATGGTTTCTTCGCAAACGTTCTCCTCACACTTGGTAACAGTCAATGATATAGTAGCAACCACTTCTTCTTCAACAACAGGACAGTAAGTTTCAATAATGGTTCTAATAACAGTAGTGTGCACTGCACAAATGGTTTCAGCATCACATTGGGTAATCGTCAAGGTTTGATCCTGGGTAATAGTTACAATTTCGGAACTAAGGCCAGGTTCAACATTACCAGCTGTGGTTGACTCTACTTCGCCTGATCCAGTAGGAATAACTTCACCTGATTCGATTGGAGCTACTGCCCCTGATTCGGTTGGGGC